>VKOC01016856.1:0-23180 GCA_009364415.1 Spea multiplicata
GTACATAATGGAGGGGGGCGGCAGGCATAGGAAGGGTCTATAATGGGGGGGCGGCATTTTAAACATCGCCCCAGGCGGCATTTTGTCTTGGGACGGCCCTGCTTTCCATGCACTAATTCCATTACAAGACTTTGTCAAACTTTGTGGGACTCATTTTTTGCGTTTTTTATTTCGCACACATTTTGCTACAGGTATGAATTTACAGCTCCCCCCCACCATATGTTGAGCAACATCTCCTGAGTACAGTGATACCACCAATGCATGAGTTTTTCTGGTTGCTTGGGGGGGTAAAAGGCCACTTTTGGGACATTAACAATTCATTTTTTCGGCTTGGAATTTTGACAATTTTATTTGTTTTTTTTGCAAGTTAGAGGGCAATAAGTAACATTTTGCTATTTCAGAACCTTTTTTTCAAAATCTGGTCCTTCTGCCCCCACATACTATTTGGGACATCTTTGAAGCTGACTGGTTTATTTTCACAGCTCCTGGTATATCTCACTACCAAACAATATCTCAAAATATGTTCAGCAACATCTCACGAGTATGGTGGTGCAATCCATGCATGGGTTTGTTGGGGAAGTTAAAGGACACATTTAGGAAGTATGCATTTTAAAACTTGGAACTTTGACATCTGGTCATTCTGCCCCATTTCTTACTTGGGGCTTCTTTGAAGCTGGACAATTCCATTTACCCCATCAAATCATATATTTTGAAAACTAGACACTCTAGGATATTTCAAATGCTGGGACTACAACCCTTTAACTGCACACATTTTCCCTGCTGCACTTCTAGAGCTTTTGAATGTTGGCACCAGATGACAGTCACTGGCTGTATGGTCATATGACCAACTTAGCCTATGGGGACACCCCAGAGCTGGAACTATCCAGGACAGTGTGGGACACAGAGGGAGAAGGACATGCAGCAGTGAAGTTCAGCCCCACCATCCTGCTAATCCATGATCCAGTGTGTGCTGTGGATCCAGCGTGTGCTGCTAGCTGCCCCTGAGAGAGAGCTGAGACAGATCCTGTAGTCAGATCTTAGTGTGTCTAGTCAGCCACTATATTATCTGCATTACTTTTTTCTGTCATTTACTACTGTGTGTTGTAGTCATTTATTATGTCCCTGCCTGGATAACCCATCCATGTCCTGGATGCCCAGTCAGGTGGAGGCACTACAAATGCTATGTACCCCAATTCCCATATGGCAGAGTCTCATGGTCCTCGTGTAAAGCAGGGAAAGGTAACTAAGAAAGAGAGCCAGGGGGTGTCAGTCCCCTGGGGCAAACATCTGTTACATGTGTTTTTGTCACACATATTCTACTTTCGGTATGAATTTTCAGCTCCTGCTATGTGTCACTGTTAAACAATGTGTGTTCAGCAATATCTGCTGTACTGTAATACTAATGCATAGGTTTGTTGGGTTGTCTGGGGGCTAAAAGGCCACATTTGGGAGGTGTGTGTTTTTGGAATTTTGATATCTGGTCAGTATGTCCCCATGTTCTATTTGGGACATCTTTGAACCCAGCCAATTCCAAATCATATATTTTTTAAAACTAGACACATTATTTCAAATACCAGCAATTTTTCATTTTTTTAACTATTTTTACGTTTAAAAAAAAAAACAATTTATATTTTATTTATTTTACTTATCACATTGTGGTTGGTAAGCTGAGCTTCACTGACTTGCATAGATGAATGCAGTACCTGAGTTCCCAGGAGTGTCTGGAGGGATCCTCTTTAGAACGTGTCTATTTTTTAATGGGGACACCATCTTGCGAGAGGCAAAGTCTCTATGGCACGTGTAACAGCTCTCCTGTTGGTGACAATTCCCTGCCATGGCATGAGTTTAGACGGGTGTAGAAAGTGATTATAAACAGTACTGCTGTAATGCCTCAATGTGGAGGCATTCAGCAACACCAAAATCTTCAGGGCCCCTGCCAGACGTCAGTTGTCATCAAGGGGTAAAGTTCAACCAGTCTAGACTGATTTTTTTTCATGTGACATATATGAATTCACCCCATCGGTGAATAATTCTATGTGTTCACTCTTCACATTTTGGCGGTAAAATTTGGATTTGGGTCTGAGGTTAGTATGTATAAATTGTCCTGTGGTGGTGTCCCCATTCGGGTCATTTCTCTCTGGTTTACTGAAAAACCTTTTAACCACTAATTTTCTTAAATACTTTTGGGTATTCACAAATAGTTCAAATTGGTTAGACAGTAGCCTGCGACAGGTAGAAAAAATGGATACTCGAAAAATGGAGACAGCAGCTACTAGAGGGTAGAAAGAAAAACATTGGGGCACATAAGGAAAAGGATTATAGCTTCTCCTTTTTTACAAAATACAATACACAAGAGAACAGGATTAAAAAGATCCTAGATCGACACTGACACATCCAGATATTGGGCACTATTTCGTCCAATAAGCCTCAAATTATATTAAAAAACACAGGGTCCCTTAAAACCATCCTCTCCCCGAGTGTACTCCCAAAACAAGAAATTAGACATAATCAACATATGTTCATAGGGCACAAACCAAAAGATTTGCATAAGTGTGGGTATTGCAAAATGTGTGTCTTTTTACCCAAAAAGACAGACCAATTTGCGAGCTCAAAAATAAGTCTCACATACATGATTAGGTATTTTATCAACTGCTCATCTAAGAATGTAGTATAGCTACTAGAATGTGGGTGTGGTTTACAATATGTGGGGAGAACCATTAGACCAATGAAAGAAAGAATATTAGAACATCTGGGGAACATTAGGAATAAAAGTATAAAACATAGTGTCCCGAGACACTGTAATTCATGTCCACAATTCTCTTTGGAAACTTTAAAAATAATTGGAATAGATTGGGTCCCTCCGAGTTGGAGAAGGGGTAATACGGTTGAAAATCTCTCCAAACGGTAGACTGAGTGGATCTTCAAGTTGAAAACTTTTAAAAAAGGAGGCCTTAATATGGAACTGGATATTTTAGCTCACATTTAAAGTATAATGACCCAGATATAAATACTGATTACGTAGTATATAACTAATATACCTAATTTCAATATATACATACTTTTAGTGGTACTTTATCATATCCATTTGTTATCTATTTTTTAGAATTGCAGGTCTCGACTACATCAATGGCTTAGATGTTGATTAACATACCTTATAAATTAGGGCCTGCTAAATACACATTGGAGGCTGTAAATATAAAGACATACACATGGTAGTGGTAGGAATTATCTACAGACTTTATTATTTTTATTTTTCATTATTTAATTTTTTCATTTTTTATGTACAGATTTTCTTCTTTTTTCTGGGCGAATACGTTTGTGCACTTCTTTTTCCTTCGGTGTATTTAACGTGATCCGTCCTACTGGTATCCCGATCCCGTCTTGCCGATCTGTAGGGGTAAAAGAAATAATATATAACCAAGGGACTATCGATCCATTTTTGCTATTCTAATTTCCATCACTTATCGCCCCGACTGTTTTATGTTCGAGCACCTACCTCGGGATATCATACAATGGACGACGAGAGTAATAGAGAACGGGAGACAGACGACATCTGGCTAGGAAAGTTTGCATACGTCAGACGCACATACGTCAGAACACCAACGTAGGAAGAAAAAATTGCGCCTCACACAACCAAAAAAGATACTCCTGAGGAAGCCACATTGGCGAAACGCGTCCAGGAACTATTTAAGGACTGTTTTTTATGCATGGACTTTTCATTTATTTAGCGACTTTTTATGCATAACTTTAATTATTTATTTGTGTAAAGTATTTATTTACGATTACGTACATTGAGTCTTACTTAGGTATTGGGCTTGGACCCAGAGTAAATGATTTTATCTATTAACTCCTTGGTAGAATAATATTTTAGTGATAGGGCTTTCCACCTTTTCCACATACCAACATTTCCCGGGCATCGGGTTACTATGAAGATTATCCAGGAATTCAGGAAGTCCAGACGAGATGGGAAATAATAGTCACCAGACAGGAACCAGAAACTGCGGACATTATATATCCGACTAACTGTAAGTGCATCCCAACCCCGACGATTTCAGTTTAAAGACGGAAATACCATATGGTGCTTTTCCTTGTTTCTTCTTGCATACAAGCCATATACGGATTCCGAGGATTTGTTTGAAAGGACCTGTAACATCATACATACATTGTGAGTGGAGTTCACCCATCACAAAATAATTTGTTTTAACTTCTACACTATTCAGTTCTCTCTTTGTTTTTTTTTAACACCGGGTTATACGAGCGCCCCTAAGTGGATTGTGTTTGCTCAGCAACAAGAAGGTTTAATAACAGAAGTCAACAGGATGTTCAATTAATGCACTGCAAACAGAAGGTGGAGATTGTTTCATATGTGTGTTGTACATAGTATAAATATAGGTATTAAAATGTTGAATAGGAGTTTAATGTAATTTCCACTGTGTAAGTTACATTGAACACAAACAAAGGTTAGCAATGGGGTCTACAAAGGCATTAACATTTTTCTCTGTTACATTAATCTGCTACTTTTTTGGTAAGTAATGCGCAATACAATCCCAAATTTCGAATATTATTACTAATATTATGCATTGATTTATATTGCACAATCATATTCCATGGTGCTGTAAATAGGAAGATTAGTTATGGAACAATGTGTGCTCAGATATCTATTCTCAATAAGTAATATGATTTATGTGTTAACTAAATACTTTCTACGTGATTTATCAGATAACAGACAGTTTTATGATGATAAAGAGTTTCAAATATAAACTACCTAGTTATTTTAACAGTGACAATTCTAGTATGAACAACAATTCATACTAGATTTTTTATTCATGTGGTTTATGTTAACATATTATGTTTCAAGTTTGTCATTATTACATTATTATCATTTTTTTATTGACTTATATGGTGATATTATATTTCGCAGTGCTGATAAAACAAGTAATCAAACAAGTGATATATCCTTCCAAGATAAATTACTACTATAACAAGTGTTAGGAGAATTAAGCTTTAATAGTTTAATTACAATCTGGTTGAACTGACTGTTTGTGAATCATGTTTTTTTGTTGTTTTTTTTTAGTAGTCATCACATGTTTTCCTCACCATGGTAAAAAAAACAGACAGGTTAGTTTCACAACTAATAATTTAATTAACCATAATTATTTTTAAATATTGAGTAAGCTTTGTGTATTTTACTAGTTAGATGATTTATTCAGTATATTACCTAGTATAATAATTATTTTAGCTTTTAATGTGGTTTGAATGTTTTGTTATATTAAGCATTGTGTTCTCTTGCTATATTCCAATACTAACTCGTTTGCCAGCAGAACCTAATATGGCCCATATAGTTAGAGTGCTAAGTGGACTCATTGATATACCAATATCTTTAGACAGAAACACAGATAGACTTCTGTAAAAATCTGTTCGTTATATAAGGATCAGTTACTTGACCAATACTAAAAACTTGTGATATATTAATTTCTAGCACCAAAAATACCTCATATTTGTTATATAGATGTTCCATAAAATGCACCTTTTTTTTTTTTAGAAAACTAATTCTTTAGAAGATTATAGTGAGCAGCATGTAAGTAACTATTACTCTGTATAGTATTTCCATTAACAATAGATTATTATTATTATTTTTTGACAAATAATTATAATAACTCTAACTAGATGTTTACATGTTACAGTATAATTATAAGTAAGAAAAATCAATATACTCATATTGGCACCAGAGGAGTAAGAGTGTACAGTCAGAGATGATTCCTTTAATAGGTCAATATAGAAAAAAATATATATAGTAACATACAGTTTTGGGACATTCAAGGTTTCTTCCTTAGATAAAATGAGAGGAAGAAGCATCTGAGGTCCAGGAAGCTATGAATTTTTCTATGTTACATAGTAATAGAGTATCCTAGTAATTTAGGTTGAAAAAAGACCTAAGGCCATCAAATGCACTCTTCTACCTATCATTTTAACCCAAAAGAAGGCAAAACATAAGCAAGGGATTCCTTCTTAAGTCCAATAGGCAGATTTCTCCTTGGATCAACAAACTCTAAAATATTGATTCTATCATTTATAGCCATGTATGTTTTCATTTTTGCCAAAAATATCAAGATCCTTTTTAAAAGCATTTATTGTATTTGATAGCATCTTTCTTGGTAGTGAATTCTATAACTGTTGGCCCATACACTCAACTGTAGGAGAGTCAAGTTATTGAAAGCTGATAAATATATATGTATGTACCTGGAGTAACTGGATATCATTCTCTAAAATATGTTTTCTCTTTTAATAGGGAAGTAAACAAAATAGGATCCATCATTTTAATAACAGACGCCACAGAGTAAGTACATAACAGTATAGCAATATATGTGTATTCTTTAAATGTTACGTAACTTGAAACATCTAAAATAATTAGCAATTTTTCAATTGGACATGATGGCGCAGACTAGATAGAATGGATTTTTGTCAAATTCTATGTTTTTGTTTCATTACATGCATGTAGAATAATTGGGGTTGCATTTTGATCAAACTAATGATGTGACTAAACCATTATTTGCAGAATCTGTGGTAAACAAAATATAACAATAACAATTAAAACCATTGAAAACCCTGCCACGAAACCATTTTTTCTAAAATTTTGGCTTTATTTTTCGTAAATAAATCATGACATGATGTAATATGTCATGTGTTATTGTTCATCTGAGGTTGTATTTACCGATTTCTAGACCTGCTAAGGAACAAATGGTTGTTATTATTATATTATATGTAGAACCACAGAATTCAAAGAGTGTGTACCTTCTTTTTTACACTACTGTAAATTAGAAACTTGTTTATTTTGTAATGGGGTCTGCCATCTTGTGAGAGGCAAAATATTTTACAATTGCATTTGTGACTACTCTAGGAAAGGGTCACAGTGTATCCTGGGGTGGGTTTTCGTTGGATAGGCCTCATTTACCCATACCAGGGAGACTTAGGGGTAGGGGGCATAGTTTTACTCCCCCCCCCATCCCCCAGGGCAAGTATAGCAGGAGGAGTAAAGGCTTGGGATGCAAAGGGTACTGTATTTAGTTTGAATCCTCCATCCTTGGGTAGGGGTTGAGGGAACATGATATTAATAGTATATATCTCACCGGTTTATTTAATTACCGCCCACCTTGCATGAAATGAGGGACAATCATCATCAGTGTGTATATGTGTATATGTATACAGTAGTGCTGGACATAGTGTGTGTGTACTGTAGTGTCACAATGTATGTGTGTATGTGTGTAAATGTTAAGTGCAAGTCAGGGTATCTACTGTATTGTAGTGCTGGGTTTAGTGTGCTTAGAGTTAGAGTGTGTATTTGTTAAATATGTGTAGTGTGTTTGTAAGCATATGTTGTTGGATAGTGTGTCTATGTGTATAAGAATATAGTGTATTAGCATGTATGAATATAGTTAGCATACATGTCAGTATTAGAGTACGAGCGTATGTTAGCATGTATGTTACGGTAAGGATTTAATGTTTGTGACCATAAGACGTTAGTTTGTGTCTGTTTCCGTATAGTGATATAATGTGTATGGCAAGGCTCAACAAACCCTGGATGCAAGGTCACCATCTTCCAGGGGGTAATATATGAAAATAAAACATGATTGGGGAAGAAAAATAATTTTGGGAGGCTGACTCCTAGATCCTAACCTAATTTGCTGATTCCTGTTATAGGTATTTGTTTAATCAAAGTCCCACAATATGAATTTTTGGGACCCACATGCAGACAGTTCTTAAGTGCTTTTATTTATCACTTACAAATGAGACAATAAATTGTTTTTATAATATTCTTTATAATAAAACTATTTATTTTTAGCAACAAAAGTGCAAGGAAGAATATTATCAATATAGAGATCATTACGGATCAGGATACAGGGATGATGGGAATTCCAAGGCTGACCTGAAAGAGGAAGCTTATGAATCTAACAAGGCTGGTGATGAGGCTAAGCCTGAAGAACCAATCACATATGATGAACCACCACCCACCAAATACATTGACCAAACAGGTGAAGGGTATGAACCCAAGGAAAAAGCACCAACCACATATGATGAACCAGCACCCCCAAATTATAATGACCAGACAAGTGGTGATAATGTACAAGAACCAACACCTACTGCATATAATGAACAATCCTCACCTACTAATAATGACCAAACAGGTGGTGAGGTTGAACCTGAAGAGCCAGAACCAACCACAAATAATGAACAACCCAACTTGCATACTGACCAAACAGATGGAGGACATGGACCTGAGGAACCAGCACAATCCATATATGATGAACCGGCACCCCCTACTTATAATGACCAGACAAGTGGTGGGGATGTACCTGAAAAACCAACACATACCGCATATAATGAACAAGCCCCTGCTACTTATAATGAGCAATCAGGTGGTGAGGTTGAACCTGAAGAGCCAGAACCAACCACAAATAATGAACAACCCAACTCGCATACTGACCAAACAGATGGAGGACATGGACCTGAGGAACCAGCACAATCCATATATGATGAACCGGCACCCCCTACTTATAATGACCAGACAAGTGGTGGGGATGTACCTGAAAAACCAACACATACCACATATAATGAACAAGCCCCTGCTACTTATAATGAGCAATCAGGTGGTGAGGTTGAACCTGAAGAGCCAGAACCAACCACAAATAATGAACAACCCAACTCGCATACTGACCAAACAGATGGAGGACATGGACCTGAGGAACCAGCACAATCCATATATGATGAACCGGCAACCCCTACTTATAATGACCAGACAAGTGGTGGGGATGTACCTGAAGAACCAACACATACCGCATATAATGAACAAGCCCCTGCTACTTATAATGAGAAACCAGGTGGTGAGGTTGAACCTGAAGCGCTAGAACCAACCACAGATAACGAGCAACCCAACAAATATACTGACCAAACAGATGGAGGCCATGGACCTGAGGAACCAGCACAATCCACATATGATGAACCAACACCCCCTGATGAACAGGCACCCCCTACTTACAATGACCAGACAAGTGGTGGTGATGTGTCTAAAGAACCAACTTCCACAGCATATAATGAACAAATAGAAGAAGGGTATGAACATAAAGGATCTGGACCAATCATACTTGATGAACCAACACCTCCAAAATATAGTGTGCAGACAAGCATTTTAAATGAACCTAACAAAACTGCACCTATAGCGTATGGAGAACAAACAGGTTCATATAATGAATCAGAACCCCCTACTCATAATGACAAGGCTGAAAGCAGGGGTGAACCACCACATAGCACATTTAATGAATCCATACACCCTACTTATGACAATAAAGAAAGTGGTGGTGGTGAACCTGAAGCAACAGCACCAACCACTTATGATGAACCAGAAACTTCTAATTATAAATACCAAAATGGAGGTGGGAGTGTACCCGAAGAGCCAGCATCCACCATACACGATGAAAAAGCACCCCATTCTTACAGTGGCGATGAGCCAGAAGAGTCAGCACCTACTACATTTGACGGACCAGCAAGTTCTATTTATAGTGACCAGAGCGATGATGGACATGAACCTAAAGAAGAGGGCACCTATGTTGGAGATGAATCAGAATATATTTATGAATGTGAAGACTATGACTGTGATTCAAAAGTAAGAATTTTTCTTTACTTATTACAGATTTATTAGTTCTGCTTTTCTGATTTTCTAGATGAAGAAAAAAGCAGGTCTAGAAATGTATTCATTAAAATGTAAACCTAACAATCAGCACATGCACAAAAACACAAACAAATACCCTTCATTTATAGATGAATGTGCCAATGCAACACAGAATAGTGTAGTCTATGTGATGCACATGTACAGGGGCATACCTAGAGTATTTGGCACCTAGGGCGGATCCTGTATGTGGCACCCCCACACACACCTTAAAACTGCATAGCATCTATCGTTATATTCTGGCCCAAACACTGACGTTGGTACAGCATAACTGTTATCATTATATACTGAAGCAGACATTGATGCTGGTACAGCATAACACCTATCACTAGATACTGAGGCAAACATTGACAGGGGTACAGCATAACTCCTATCACTATATAGTGAGGCAGACATTGACGGGGGTAGAACATAACACCTATCACTATATACTGAGGCAGACATTGATGGGGGTAAAGCATAACACCTATCACTAAATACTGAGGCAGACAATTACTGTGGTACAGCATAACACCTATCACTATATACTGAGAAAAACATTGACAGTGGGAGAGTGTAATCCCTCTCACTATACATTAAGCCAGACATTGACAATAATGCAGCCTAACCCCTATCGCTATATACTAAGCCAAACATTGATGTGGTGTAGGCCTACCACTTCAGTGTCTGTATATAGTAGCTTAGTATATAGTAGGGATGCACCAAAATGAAAATTCTGGACCGAAACTGAAAATTCAGCATTCACTTAGCCAAAACCGAAAATGACCCCCACCTTTAAAAAATAAAATCCCACACTTTTATTAAAAGTAAGTGTCACACAATTGGACAAAAACATTCAATTTTAACAATATATTATATATATTTTATATATATATATAATTATCTTATATATATAATATTATATAATATATATATATATACTTGTTTACAGCTATTACAATCCTATCATGCCCAGGTAGAGCCCTGCACGGGACTGTTTTTTTAATCCCGCTCCCGCTGTATTTCTGACCGTTACCGCCCACTCCCGCAACATGTGTGTTCCGCTCCCGCAACATATGTGTCCTATTCCGCCCGCTCCTGCAACATATGTGTCCAATCCCGCCCACCTCCTTACTTGAACTTCAGATTTTCCACACACTCCCGCAAGGCTACCTTCGCGTTGCTCGCACACAGCGTCTCTTCTCTTGTTCCGCCCAGGAACCCAGCTAAAAGCAATCACACTCCTATCATGCCCAGGCAACCAGTACACGCTGGAACCTGGGCATGATAGAAGTGAGATTACAGCCTCCCTATGCCATGCACCCCCCCTACTTACACATCCATGCTATCACACACTCATTCACAAACATTCATTCACTCATTCATATACTCATATTCATGTAATGTCTGGCATAGTGTATAGTGATGGGAGTTATGATGTACTTTAGAGCATAACTCCCATAATTATATAGTGAACATGACAATGGTACAGGTACAGCATAACACCCATCACTATCACACATTTACTAATTCACATTTACTAATCCACATTTATTAATCCACTCTCACTGAATGTTTTCCTACCTTTCCTCTTTAACTGTCACTTTTTCCGCTACAGCTCTTTTTCCTCCTCCTCTTTATTCTTCCTCTTGGCTCTTCTGTCTCCTTCTGGTGCAGTGAGCCCGGAAGGTGGTGGGCACGGCTTCAAGGTTGTGTGCCGGGATATGACATCAGATATGACATCAGTTGCCGCGCGCATTGCAAGGGAGCAGGATCGGAGGTCTGCATTAACAGACCTTCCGCTCCCTTGATTGACTTGATCTCCCCCACCGTGACTGCTCCTCTAGCAGCGGACATTACTGTCCATCTCTGGAGGGGTGCTGGCGTGGTGGAACCCCCCTGATGAGCGGCACCCGGGGTGGACCGCCGCCCCCCCGCTAGGTACACTACTGATCTTTTATTAGTGATTATTACATTTAATTATATACATGTGACATGTATATAATTAAATGTAATAATCACTAATAAAAACAATAATAATGCAACTATTAAGTAATACATTCATGCTTAGCTTTAATTTATTTTAAAATGTGCCAGCGTTTTTTGGTTTTGGGCTTAAAGTAAGGTCCGATCAGAATGCACAAAGAGGACAGAGGAATATGGAGAAGAAAGATAGGAAGGAAATCGAAAGAGAGGGAAAGAGAGTGTAGAGAGACAAAATAGAGAAAAGAAGAAGGCGTCAAAGAAAGGGAGGAGAGAAAAAGCAAGAAAAGGGTAAGAGAAAGCGTGGATAAAAGAAAGAGCAGTAGATAGAGAATAGACAGAGGGATATATAGGGGAGAGAGAGAGAGAGAGAGAAAATAAATACATAAGAGAAAGAGATGCAGACAAGGCATGTAAGAAAGAGGAAAGAGTGGAGATATGTGGAGGCAGAAAGAAGAAAAAAGTGTACATCATTTTAATGGCAGACATTTATGCCAGTAAAATATACAAATAAAAGTATAGTTGATCTGTGTTTCATTAATATCTGTGTGCTTAACAGTTCTAGTACATGATGATAATGTGTAGGGTTTTAAATACAAGCCTGGACTAGCCAATTTGCAAACTGGGCAAGTGCCTACTGGTACCACTAGCTTACCTTTAGATTGAAAATAACATTAGTTGTGAGGAGCTAAAACAATAATATGCACAGTTGTATGCATTTATTTTTCCCACATCCCCTCACATCCCATAATCAATATAAAATAAAATAAATCAAAGTAAGTAAATATTTCCATTAATGTTCTCCACATTTGGTAGATCTGTAGCTGTTGCATGATTAGTTCAATAATAATATTTAAAGTGTAATGCTTATTTCTATTATATTATCATTGTTAATATGCAAATGCAAATATTAAATCATTTTGAAACTATGTTTTACAGGAGTCTCATGAAGATAATTTAAAACAGGTAAATGTCTTTTAAACCACGTTTGCTGCAGCTGGGTCTTATTTAAATATCAGTCACATTTTTGGACAAGAGTGTCCCATTATCTGTACCTTAAGTGTTAAGCAGTGAGTGCATCATTTGAGGGCTGTCTTTCCAAAACCAGGTTGTCAAATTTTCAGCTTTTACACAGGATTGCACAAGATTAGGTTACGCACTTGTAAGCAGCACATATGGATTTACATATGTGTTTTATATAAAAATGTTGTTTTTTGTTAACCCATGTTTTCTTAAATAAATAAATAAGAAATTCCAATTACATGTTCCCACTGTTGGTTCGTCCCAAATTTACTAGCCCTACTTGTACCGGCTAGCCAGGATTAGCCCAGAGTTAGTGGCGCTTGAGTGCAGTATGTCCCTGGCACCCCCATGCATAAACTAACAAGAAAACTCGTTCAAATACCCACTCACTCTAACACGATGCACACACACTGTCTCCTTCCATACTTGCACCACCAACCCTAGGCTCATACTCTAGGACCATAAGCTGACACATTCATACTAACACTGTAAACATACACTCTAACACCATATGCTGACACACACAAAATTTGCTGTATGCTAACAGCAAAACAGCCTACCAGCAGAAGTGGCAGAGGCTAACACTGTGAATTCAGCAGACATACAAATTTGCTCTTAATTTTTTGCTTAATATGTACTACAATATATTAACTATGTATTTATAAAATACATTACTCTATATCCTATGTAGGTTAAAGACTAGCCAACTATTTCAACCTAATTAAGCGGTAAGTATTATATTTACAAAATACATTAGAATAACAATATTATTTTCTTTTCTTTTTTTATGAGCATATTTTTAAACCAAATATGTAATATTTGGTTTAATATGTAATACTGAATGCACTTTGATGCACAAACTAGCTGAGAGGTCCCTTTAACTTTTGTGGTGTGCCCCCTGCAAATGCACGGGAAGATTCTTCTGAATCCCTGGAAATGCATTTGCCCATACAAGAGATGTGTTCCATTGTACTTACCAACATGGAGCTCTGGAGCTGGCTCAGCAAAGGCTCAGAAGAGGGGCTAATGAGACCCTTGTATGTATGCATGCAAAGCGTCAAGCAGCCAATCAGTGATGCGAAAAGTGGGCACCTAAATGGGGTGGGAAGTTGCAGCTTTGGAGTTGCAGTTTCTCTATAAGGAATAAACGTTTATTATTTTTTAGGCTTCAAAAATGCATATGCAAGTACTTATAAAGTACTTTCACGTGCACTTGTTGTTCAGGGGCTCCCTGTGACACAGACACACCTCTTTAATTGCAAATTATATAGCAAAATAGTGAAAAGCATGGCAATGGGGTTAAATGAGCCAGGACAATTTTGACTGGGAAAAGAAAGGGTTAAATAATAATACGGAAATGAGTAAGCAGTGACTCCAAAGTGATAGTATGGTACAGTAGGATGGGAATAGAAGATAAGAAGATAATGGGCAAAAAGGACAGAAATTTGGTTTTAAAAGAATATTGTAGAGGACAACAAAGAGGAGAACAAGTCACAAAGACAGTAAAATGCTAAATAATTAAGGGGAGATAAGAGAGAAAGTGAGGAGTGGAAAAAAGAACAAAATTTGTATTTGGCAGGAGAGGGAAAGACACCATGTAAATTTTTTGCCCACTAACAAAATAAGGGCATGCCTGTAGATACACCTATACATATAGCATATGTTATTTCACTTAGTGACTAAGCCATTATAATAACCTTTATCAAGGTTTTGTTTGCTCAGCTGTTGTGATCATCTGGCAATAACTTGCAATGAGCTAACACCTGTAAAATGTGTTAAAGGAAAAACTAGTAAAATACACATTTATGTTCAACACTTTGAATGGGTTTTATGCCATCCATACGAATACAGATATCAGCAGGGTCACAGTGTCAGAGACAATCTTACCTTGCACATTCATGAATGTTTGTACATAATCTGGAATCTTAATTAAGAATTAGATTTGGATGGTAACACTGTTCACATTTTGTCACTTTCATGACAGAGATATTTTAATGTGTAAGCTTGAGCGTCTAACAACAAGGATGTATTGAAACTACACCTTTACTTTTTTCATTTTATCCTAAACCTAGAAGCATATAATTTCTAGGCAGATAAAAACCATTTGGACCATCTAGCCTACTCATAAGTTTTCAATTTTTCTTAATTAAAGATGCAATTGCTGTGGGAAAGCATCCATATGTTGTTGTGAAGGCCCCTGTTGCTAAACTGCTCACCTTTTAGGTAGTGTTTCAGATAACATTTGTAAAACATATAGGGCCCTATTGTATTTGTATACTACAAGAGCATTCTGTTTATTTTCTGTTTTCATGACCTACATGATTATTCATGCCCATTAAGTCATAAGTCCTTGTTTTAAATTCATTGATTGTTGTTTATGGGTTAAGGTAACCTGAGTGAGGAGATAAGAGGTAACTTTAGAACTGGAAATGAAACATAGAAACAAAGAACTTAACAGAGATAAAAACCAATTGACCCTACCCTGTCTATTAATTGTTTTTTCTGCTTTAAAGACTCAAGCCTTAATCAGTCCTTGGTCTCATCTTAGATTCAGGATGACCATATGTCCCACTTATCTACCAACTGCCAAAGTATATTAGAGATGTAAATTGATTGTACCACATGGTGACAAATATATCAGCTTTCCTTGTGTCAAATGGTTATGTACTATTAAACTATATATTTCTAAAACAGTTATTATATTAGTACTAGACTATAAAAACATATAGTACAAGCCATATGTAGTTTTGATTTATTATTTTTTTATGCAAATAGCTGTTAAAGCAACAGTTCCGACCATAAATTGGAAATAGTTCTACAATATATTTTTTATATAATACTGCTCCTGGATGGTTACATGTTTCATGTACAATGAAAATGATGGTATGTACACTGTAACTGATATAATATTATGCTTTTAACAAAGTGTTATTATTTTTAGGCAGCAAGATGATGTTTGACAGAACTATGAAGTTTGGACAATCTGCTCTTCAGTTCTTTACACTTTACAGTTTCTTTAACTGTCTCTATTTTTATTCAAATTTCACTTTCTTTAAGCCTAATCATACTTAAAAGCATTTCTCTAATAAAGCATAAAGTACTTGCAATATATGCTGACTGTGTTCATGTTTAATCAGTTACCACTTAAAAAAAATTGGCAGTGATAAACAAATGTGAAAAAGCCCCACCTAGCCCCACCTCTATGTTCCACAGGTAGGGCTGATAAGGTCCTCCCAAGCACCCATTTGGAGCCAGGAAGATGGACAATTGAAATAACTCATGTCATGCATGCAGATGGTATAACCTGTGGGTTTCATGTTACTTTTAAAAGGTCCAGCTAGCAATGCCATCCACAAAATAAACCTAAAGATTGATGAATGAAAATCTGACACGAAAAAGTAAAGGTAATGAATACAGTACCTGAAGTCAGTGGATTCCAAAATGACATTTGGGTCCACAAGAATGTGTATACATACCCCCATGTTCCAGAGGTCCCAAGTGTTTGGAGGGTGCATTGTACCTCCATTAATGTAAAAATGCCCAGTTGACATGAATGGGTCCATAGACATGAGGTGAGGTGAGTAGGGTGTGAGAGGGGATATATGCCTCCTATACCCCCTAGGGCTTATTGTATTATCCCTCCATTCCATCAAGCACTGGATGATGGTATGGAAGTGTTGTAATCAGCACCCAATTACCCATTTTGGTCACTTAAATGTTGGGAGGGTTTCTACCAAGAAAGAAGGACCTACATAAAACAGCAACTTCTACTTCTTCCAGCCTGCATGTGTGATAATCCATGGAAATATTTGCAAATGTGTTATAGTGGTAAACAAATAAACACAATCTCAAATGGGTCTACTCACAAAACTGCATGCACACGTGTATTCACTAAAGCCAGCTCACATGTGAACTTGCAAGTGCCCCATTGCAGGTGGAAGGAAAGGTAGAAAGAAATGGGTGTTGCCTAGGATCAAGGGGTGGGGCAACAAACATTCCCCAACTCTGTATGCAAGATTTTGCGCACATTAACACCACCACTGTTGCCTTGACTCCTAACCTCCCGGTTCTATAATGAAATGTTTTTCAAGATCCTCCACAGAGCCTATGTTACCTCTAAAAGAACACACAAGATAGGAATCCCACTCCAATTGCCCTAAGTGCCAAACATCTAATGCCGACTTACTACATTGTTAATGGTCCTATAGATTAATAGAACAGCGTTGGCATAAGGTTGAACGTTACATCATACTCTAGTGTTTGAGTTTTAAATTACCTTCTCTTGAGACTTTTTGGTATCTCATCCCAGGACACCAGTGGTGGCTTGAGGGCGAGAGATCGAACCCTACTATTAAGGCAATAATGGCTTAATGGATCCATCCTCAAACTCGGGCCTTAGATATTATGTTAGTGTGTCTTTAATTTCTCTTCCAGATGGACTGGATAGAGGCCTCCCTACAAAAAGAACATGGAGCCAAGATGTTATTTAACAAATGGCCACCTTACAACACCTTTCCACTATAGTCTATAACCCATGGGTCAGATATAAGGAAGCACGTACAACTTGCCTACTTCATACACTCTAGGGTATTTCTGGTCTGTTCATTGGGGCTTTTGTGCACCCATACAGTATCTGAAATATGTTTTCTTTTTAGTGCTAATTCTGAACAATTGACAAGCTGTTAAACTGTTGTATGGTTCCTTGTCATGTAACCCGCTGTCCACCTTTCTTACTGTATTGGTTTGATTATGGCAATTCTGTACTCCAATTCTGTACTATGTCTGCTAATTTCTCAGTCCACTTGAAAAGATAAAACAATATTTTTTATTTTAAAAAAGCATGCTAGGGGAGTATAGTCCCTAAATATACCTTCCTCCCCCCCGCATCCCTTGCTAAGAGTAAAAATCTATAGAAAATCTATAGAAAATATATATATAAAATGTTAGAATGTGGGCATTCATCTCTAATTGGCATTTCACAATGTACAGTAAAGTTGGTGGGTTGTAACAGAAATTTAAATGGAAGCTCCAGCTTTAGAAAATAACCCAAAATTAAAAGTGAGCATGAATGGCTCTGAAAGTGGGGTTGCCGCAAATGAAGCCAAGTAGAACTCAACAAAAGAATATAATTTTCTTCCCACAAGAATATGCTTGAATATGCCATTATTCTTGGCACGGAAACTCATAACATCAGCTTGTAGATGTCACACGCTAATTTACGCACCATCTGCATGACATGACTGACCAACTATGGGAGGGAACACCATTTCCCGCAACAATTTTATGGGGCTGGAAAGTGGCATATTTTGTCATTTTTAGAATATAGGTGAATGTTTATTTTTACCCACCCTTAGTCTAAAGTGTAGTAAATGAAGGGCACTACACACAATCTACTTATTTTTTTTATAAAATAATATACAGTTATAACAATACCACCTGACTTTGTTCTGTGTCCTTTATGCTATGTTAATGTGCCCTCCCTATGACACAATTTTATAATAAAATAATACATTCAGAGATACTAATCAGTACAGCGCCCATAAAGATACAGTACTGTTCCTATATATACTGTATGTATAGATACATATGGTCATGCATTTCTACAATTCAAATAACTGCCTACTTCTTGCAAGCAAGTTAAAACTTTGGTTTCCATATGAGGTCATCCAATTATATCAATTTAAGGAATATCTTGGAACCTTACAATACTGGACATTTTGTTCTACAACTCACATAAGACCTTGAGCATAAAAAGCACGCTATTTACCAAATGAAGTAAAGGTTCTAATCTTTGTTTTCTTTTCACGTGTCTACCCATGACATCAGAGTTTCAGTGCTTTACTTTTATTGCTAAAGTGCCTTCCAGGTCTACTCCTACATTCGCATCACTTGTTTTTTATTAATGGGTAACTAGAGCACAGATATGCTGATTAGAGTATTGGACAAAGTGGACTATATACAAGCTGTTTAAGATGTTTTTTCAGATGCATATTGGTATTACAGGAAAAGTGAAGCTAAGTTAAAAACATGAAGTGTGTTGTGAGCATTGCATTGGTGGCAGTGGTACTTCTCACTGTATTTTCAGGTAAGTTATTCATTCATGTTTAACAGGATTTATTTGTCTTGCCCTCCATATATTTGTATATATGTGTAATTTTGTTGCAGTAACAAAATACTACTTTGATCCACTGAATTCAAGTTAGAAATACAGTTTTAGAAACTGTAAACTACAAGTAAGTAAGCTATATTAACTTTTCAACACTAAAGTCTGTGATTAGAAACTAAGAGTTAAAAAGTAACCATTTCCTAACTAATGCATCGGGTAGATGTATTCATAAATTCTGCTTAACCAAATGGATCTAATAGCAATCTTTACTTGCCATCATTTAAATACACTTAAATACACTTAAATATCACTCCACCTGTAATAAAGCGGTTATGAGAGTGTAGTAAGAAAAAACATTATCTGGGTCTAGAGTATTAAACATACTATTTTCATTTTTTTCTATTATAGAATATGGGAAAGCAGCCACGGAGCCTAAGGGTGCAAGAGAGGTAAAAAAACATTATTCATGTTGTAAATGTTATAGTATTACCCTTGCTGTTATGTCTTATGCAAATATAAAATATAATTTTATGATGTTTTATTTTGTAATAGAGATATAATATATATATATATATATATACATATATATTTATATATAAATATATATACATATATTTTATATATATATATATATAATGTGTGTGTGTGCTTCTTCGTGGAAAAAGAAAATATTTGTCACCCTAATATAGTTAATCTCAAAGGTCAACGATACTTTGCAATAAATCAGGTATTTCAGCCAATGTCATAAAGCAAAGGGGTCTCTTATGAAGTTACTTATGTTCTCAACTGTATAGTCCAATGGATTTTATTTTCTTTAATCTCTCATTAGACTTTATAAGAATCCTCTGGTGTTTAAGATTATGGAGCAGAAAATGCAAATGACCTAGTGGTATTCAATCTGTTTGTAGCCAAGGGCAATCTGTTCTTGTGATTGGCCTTAATATTGTATATTACTTGTACTACTTCCTACTCTGTAACATCCACATAAGATCTATCCTTCCTTGTCTCAGTATTCATCACTCATTTTTTTCCAGCCAATTTGTGATTCAACTATGCATCGCTGCACGAAAATTTATAATCCAGTCTGTGGCACTGATGGAGTTACTTATTCAAACGAATGCCTGCTCTGTGAGGAAAACCTGTAAGTAATTTTTTTTCCTACGATCACTTTAGGTGTTATCATTATCAGGCCACTCCTGATTGGCTCGGATTGGCTGTAATTTGGGTTGGAGGGCACTGTAATTTGTTTCGGTTAAGACTTAGTGATCGCGCCAGTGGGATTTGTCTTGCTGTTGCTAGTCTGCCTGGACCTTTGGCCAGATAGCAGCAGTGCCCCTGACATTGTGATGACTATGAGGAAAATAAGACATTTTGTCCTCAAGCGCCTTTTTTTTGGGGGGGGGGCTTATATACGTCCATTTGGACCAAGGGATTAAATGGAGGCAGTTGGGGGAAGGGACAATGAGACTGTGGAACTCAATAACGAAAGAAAACTGATTTCAATGTATAAATATGCACTGGAGTCTTTGCAAAACCCATTCTATTATGCATTTAACATGAAAATAGGACTCAAGTGTTCCTTTAAGTAAGACACATGTACCAGACCATTTAAAGTAATAAATGTTTTTGAGCTGTACAAAACTAGAGGAGCAGTGATGGGGTTTCTTTGTCCTCCAAATGTCCTGTTAATTAATGATGATTATGCTTTTATCATGAGAAAATCTGCACATGGCATCAATGAAAGCAACCTTGATTTTTTTAACTTGAACTCTGAGCTGTTAATAAACAGCTAATATGCTCAGTTTACAGTTATGTGTCATAAGCCTCTGTTCTGTTTTCAGGAAAAGGAACATTCATACCCGCGTTGTCAAAGATGGAAAATGCTGAAGAAAATTGTTTACATTTTTCCGGCAAAAAAAAACAAACTATTGATCTTACTCTTAAGGTGAATCAAATTTCCACCAAACAGAAGAAATAAAATGTGTAATTTTTATGGTGTAATTAATTTTTTTTTAAACAAAATTAAAATGCAGGTATGTGCAAACATACTTACACAGATCTCCTAAGTTACTATATTGACCTACCAGGGCCATTTAAGGTTTTAGGAGGTGTAACATAAATAGTTAAGTATGCACAGAGAGGGTTGGATTGGCCCAGCATATAGCACTGATATATACAAGTAAGAATTACTTAAAACTTGCAATTTAATTTCACTGTCTCATCCGTGGCACTATAAATGTTGCAGCAAATCTTACCATTATGCCACTTAGAGAAATGTGTGGCTTTAAAAGGATATAAAACAAGCATTTTTTTTATGTACCGGACATGTACTAGCAAAAGTGTGGCTAATTTTATTGCTAACACACACACACACACATACACACTATTTAAGTACATGCTTCCGGTAAGAGCCCATTATATATAACTCTTGCCTACAGAGCTCATGTCATCTCGTCAAGACGGCAAGGCCGAACAGGGAATGGAAAGCATGTATTGTATCACGTGGTCAAGCTCTTATGCCCACACGCTATATCTGAGCCATACTATTTACCATCCAAATAGCTATAAATCATTATTTTTTAAACTATATTAAATTGTTCCTTTACGATAACAGAATACCACATTATTATACAAATCCCAGGAACCAAAAGTGTTAAAAGCCCAAGTAAATACCTGGGAATGGACAGAATCTTAACTGCTCTGCATCCATGTGTACTGGATAAAGATGACATCAGAGCTCGGCAGATGTATGAGAGACTTTATGTGATGGGATTGCGAGTACATCCATTTACTAAAAAATGTCATGATACACCTGAAGCCACAATTTAGTATCACTAATCCTTTTCAATAAAATATGCAGATTGAAACAGAGTAAATAACACAAAACCTAACTGATTTCTGGTCCTAGAAAGTTTTGTCCTCTGAAGTGACTACAAATTCAGCGCGTTTTATCTCTGGATAAGTAAAAATTAAATAGTTCTACTTATTCCTACAGTAAGTAAAGTGCCAGGAGACAGATAACCAAACACACACAACAGGACAGGCTCTGCCACACCGACGCCCAAACACACACCCCAGAAGCAGAAAAAGAGCAGCGTGCAAGGTAGATAAGCCTAGCAGCCGCATTTAGGATAGACTGCAGAGGAGAGAGTCGAACCAGTGGAATAACAATCAGTTGCAATAGTGAAGATGGGACATGAAGTTAATGAACCAGAGTTCTTGTGTGAGGAATGGGTGGATGCGAGAGATGTTTTTAGTTGCAAGCAGCAGGATCTGGTCAGGGACTGAATGTTAGGGATGATGAAGAAGATGACCACAAGGCATTGGGCCTGGTTAGTGGGAGAGATAGTCGTGTTGTTAATGGTGATAGAGGATTCAGGTACTGGGTAGGAAAAGGAAGGAGGAAAGGTACCGTATTTGCAGGGGAGGGCTGGCAGCCTAAGGCCTGGGGGGCAAGTCTAGTCAACTGGCCCATTGCACCATCAAAGCGGCTGCGAGCGACATTGAAAGCGGCCGTCGTGCGGCAGTCACTCCGCCAGCGCCTAATGAAATTGAAGTGGCCGGCGTGCACGCACCGCATGCCTCAGCTCTTCATCGCACCACTTTTAAGACGTGGGAAGAGGAGCTGAGGCATGGCCGTTGGGTCTGACAGCCGCATGATGCAGGGGCGTACCTAGAGTATTTGGCACCTGTGGCAGACCCTGTATGTGGCACCCCCCACACACACACACTTTAAAACTGCATAGTTTCTATGGTTAGGCAAACATTGACAGGGGTACAGCATAACTGTTATCATTATATGCTTAGGGATTACGCTGTACCACGGTCAATGTGTGCCTATACACTGAGCCAGACACTGACAACCCCTATCACTATATACCAAGTCAAACATTGATGTGGTGTAGGCTTACCACTTTAGTGACTGGCATAGTATATAGTAGGGATGCACCGAAATGAAAATTAACACACATATATATAACAACAATCACAATCCTATCATGCCCAGGTTCTAGCATGTGCTGGCTGACTTAGCATGATAGGAGTGTGATTCCTGTTTGCAATTATATATATATATATCTTAATACTGTCATTGAATTATTCTGTCCAATAAAAGTGTTAACACACCGAAGTTGGACCAAAAAATAATTTATAACAGCAATCACACTCCTATCATGCCTAGGCAGCCACTACATGCTGGAATCTGGGCATGAAAGGAATGTGATTACGGACTCCCTATGCCAAGCTATCCCCCAACACTTACACATCCATGCTATCTGAAACCCTCATTCACAAACATTCAGCATAACACCCATCACTCTCACACACTTACATTCAGCATAACACCCATCACTCTCACACACTTACATT
>VKOC01016858.1:0-147709 GCA_009364415.1 Spea multiplicata
AGGAAGACTTCCTCAGGGGGATCACTAATGACTGAACACACACACGCAGAACCCCAGTCGCCGGTAGGAAGTAAGAATTGCAGTGCGCATGCGCCTCACCCAGCGCCATTTCACTACCGCTAATACGTCAGATACGTGAGCGGAAACGAATGTCAGCGCCATCTTAGTACACTCAACTGCTGCGCCGTCTCGGTACATCAAACGCTCTGGAACTCACGAAATCATTAAAAAATAAAGGAAACGGATAAAACGTTGCACCGATACACGAAATTGGTGAATGCATTTCATATGATTTAGACATAAACGAGGTCGTTCTATATCTATCTACCGGTTATATATGTGGTACACACTCGCATATGGCATAACAGCATAATGAATAGAGTTTTGGGGGGAATAAGTCCAACTATAACGCGTACGAGCGAAGAGGAAAGAATGATTCCGGAACTAATGTCGGACGTGCGTGTTTCTGCCCGAGCTCCGTTCTCAGCTGGGACTTCCGGGGCTGATTTTTCTAATTTCAAAAATGGCGGCAAATGTTAGACGGAGCTCCCGGTTGAAGAGTGGACGGGAATCGTCAGGGGACGGCTCGGATAGTGTAATACCGGCGCTAGAGCAGAGCGGGGACAGGCCCGGTTCGGGTGGGCTGGGTGTGTCTGTCCCGCCTGATACTAACATAGAGTCCTGGGTGGAACTGTCTGATAAGCCTAATGTTGCAGGGACCTCTCTGCAGACCGGGACTAATGGCCCGGGGGAGGCCGAATTCGCTTCTAAGACTGGAGAACAAGGGCGGACAGGTGCTGGGCCCGAGGGCCACACCGGAGCCGATGGTCCTGTAGAACCGGTGTCCTCTGCCATGGCTGGAGCCAAGGAACCAGAGGAAGCCGATGGATCTGCCCGGGACCACAGAGTTCGCTGCTGCTCCAAGCAGCTGGTGCAGGAGGTGCTGGAGATGTGCACCGAGTTCAGCAAAGAGATCCTGGAGAGCCAGCAACAGCTGAGCCAGGAGAGGCGAGAACAGGAGCT
Organism: Spea multiplicata; assembly: GCA_009364415.1. Lineage (NCBI taxonomy): Eukaryota > Metazoa > Chordata > Amphibia > Anura > Pelobatidae > Spea > Spea multiplicata. The sequence continues at coordinate 1,024 of VKOC01016858.1, forward strand.
AAAGAACTGTGTCTGGGTGAGGACCGCCATGTCTGTTACTATCTAGTGCTGGGTATGCCACACATGCAAAGTGGGGTCTATTCACTAAAGGGAGAGTTTTGGTTTCAGCCCCCTCGCTTCACTATTCATTATGTAGGGCACGGTCGTCCAACCTGCGGCCCTCCAGCTGCTGCAGGACTACATTGCCCATCCTCCTCAGCCAGCCCCTTAGCTGAAAGAGCATTCTGGGAGATGTAGTCCTGCAGCAGCTGGAGGGCTACAGGTTGGACGCCCCTGATATAGGGCCAAAAACTGTCAGCTTGTCTACGCAGCACGTGAACTCTCGGGTTAATCATGTTACTCACTGGCTCCAAACTACATACAAATGGACGCCCTATAAGTCATCAATAGTGAATGCTTTTCGAGGAATGTTCTCTGTTTAGGCAATAGTTCCCTAGTTGTGGAAGTACGTTAATAAATGTCCATCAATGGTAAAGTGGTTTGGGACATTAGACTTTTTAAGGACCTGTTTATTTTTGGTCTAAGTTATGGGGAAAGCGGTAAAATTGAAGTAATCTCTAGGCACATTGCCAGGGCTCCTGTGGTTGTTGCTGTGTTCTGGGATCAACCTAAATTTATTTAATTTTATAACCTTTTAGTATGAGAATATACAACATTCAGAGAAACAAAAAAACTTGATAACATTCTCGTTGTTTTTTCCTTCATTGTCTTTTCTTACTTATTTTTTTAGGATTTCCAAACAGCATTTCAGGAGAACGTCAGTATTAATGGACTGTCATGGGATGAGGCATCAGAAACACAGAATGGCAAGTAGAGAGCTTATGCTTATCAGACTATAATCATGGACAGGGTTTTTTTAATTATTATTAGCGGTTCCCTAAAAATATCTCCCACAAAAAGTATAAGTAACTTTTTTTTTTATTATTTCTCTCTGTCATACATTCTAATTTTGTTGCATAAATCATTTTTATGGTTCTGTTTGTGCTGGTTCTCAAACCTGTTTATATAGACTGCATATGCAATAATGCTGATTAAGGCAGGGCCACCTAATGCTGGCTCACTCTTAATGTGGGTGATGTGCCAAGTGAGCCAACAGATCATCTGCTTCCCAGCAGGAATAGAAAGACAAAGGCCTGTTCTGTATGTGGCCAGTTGCTGGAATCATTAACTCTGTATAGAACCGGTTTTGTGTCCAGGTGGAACCACGGGAACTATGATGCAATTTGTAGTTCCCGTGGCATCAGGGATTTGTCGAGCCCTGAATATAGAGTCTGCGCACACACAACTGTAACCTCATTTAAATAAAGAGCTGGGTTGCATTTACCATATGATTTTTCTTTCTACTTAGAACCAGATATTAAAATTTTGGAAGATAAGCTGGATGAAGGAATAGTGGATACCACAATGAAGCGAAAAAGAAACCCCAGAAAGATTCTCACGCATGTCATCAAAATGCTGAAAACAGAGAGGGAAATGCTGGTAAGTGTAAATCTTTTAGCTGGTGTTCAGTTCTGCGCTTGGTTATAAATATGTTACGCAAAAGAACAGAGCCTCGAAAAGAGACCTTTTAAATGTAAACTTTCTTTTTGTTTCTTTTAGGAGCAATACAAGCCTGTTGTAACCCCAGAAGAATTTAGGCTTGATGCAGGTCTTGGTAAGTTGGTATTTTGTTACGACACACGTCGTCGGACTAAATGACATACAGATTGGGAAACCATCTGTGCTGAAAATAAAATGGCTGTTAGTGCACACAATTCAGTTCACATCCGAAAAATGATTTCAGGAATTTAAGTGAAAATGACAAGTTATACTGCATTTCATGTGTAGAAATTCAATGACTTTTGCGCTAAATGTGTTAAGATGTTGCATACATAGAAACATAAAATTTGACCACAGAGAACAACCATTCGGCCCATCTAGTCTGTGCATTTTTCCTGTTTGCATTTCCTCTACCTTTTTAATTTCCCAGAAATAATTACTCCTCAGTCCCCCTCTTCCATTGTCACTGACAGAACAGTGTCACCAATTCTAGATGCGTTATTTTACATCCTCAAGATGTAAGCTTGCGGGCCGGGCTCTCTCCACCTAATGTATCGGTTTGTCTTAGTCTGTCAATTCTCGTCTTGTCAGACCCCTTGAATATATGTATTGTAAAAAGTGCTGCGTAAATTGTTGGTGCTATATAAATAAAAGATAATTTATCAGCATTAAACTGCAGCTGTCACACTCCATCTCTAACCTCACCAGCCAGTGCTTGTTCAGGAAGGAGTAGGCTCCTATCCATATTATCAAAGTCCCTCAGCATTGCTCTTAGATCCAATGGCTCAGGATTCACCTTGCAGCTCTGCTTAAATAGAAAAATTCTAATTATATCATAAGTTGCCTAAAGTTTTTTCACCTTTTGTTTGGGACCTCAGAGTCTCCAAAATTCAGAAACTAATCTTATTTTTGTTTTCAATGTAATTGGTTTTTGTTGACCTCAAGCGAGGCAAGGTCTGTAGTAAACATTGCATTATCAAATCAGAAACTTAATATGGGAGAGATTGATTAATTGGTCAGAGTAAGAATTCTCAAAGAGGCCGTGAGTTTTGTAAATTCCTCTTTTCAACGCTTGGAGTTTGGCACCTATGCTTTAGGAGATACTCCAGGGTCTACAAAACTCACTTGAAATTGTATCAAGCTCAGTTGATACAATTTCCATCCAGGAATTTAGTGAATTTTTTTTTTATGTTTGGGATATCGTTAATTAGGACCTGTTAGTTGTTTGCAAGGATAGATTTGAGCACACCGAACAAGTTCCCTTTACGTTTTTTCTTTTACTGTGTGTGTGTGTGTGTGTATATATATATATAATCACACACACACTAGTCAATGTGTGTTTTGCTTTAACATTGCAGTGAATATAGACAAAATGTAAACTGATCCACACAAGGATATATTAATATAAAAATGTTAGTGGTTATAAGCTTTGGTTCATAAAGTTGTTTAAACAAGATATATGTAGATGTAATCTCAAAATGCTTGATGTGGTTTTTACCCTTCTGAGAAAAGCTGCTCTGGTTGCCCATATCGCTGTATCTGGTGTAAACGAGTAGTGGACAGCCTCCGGCTTAAATTGAAAGCCTTAGTGATAAATGCTTTTCTAGGTAACGTTTGTGTTTCTGTCATTGAGGTGATCATTATGTCTGAAAAATAGCATAACTTGATCAATCTTGTGCAGAAGTCATTTTAATATGAAATGTAGTATACTGCGTCATTTAAATTTAGATCACTACAGTACCTGTTTTTTGGGTATGAACTGTACTGCGTGCAATAACAACCAATGTATTTTCCACTCTTTCATTACAGTGCAAATTATTTTCCATTTGTATCTAATAAACCTAGTGTTACGACCACTGGACGACAAATTGAGAGATTGCTTTTTTTTTTTTTTTGAAGTATACATTGTATTCTTGCAGTTTACGTATCCTATTGTTCCTCATGCTTTAACAAGGTGGATTTTTTTCTTATTTTAGAAATCTGTTTTTCATGTTTTCCAGCATCTCGAATGGCTGACCTGACTTCCACTACCTCAAGTATATCAAAACAGATCAGTGAAACAATGAAGGTAAAATACTGTAATGTTTGTGTGGATGACCATTTTTCCCCTGTTATCCTTCATGCATCTTCTCTTCCCAGTTGGTTTCAGATCTATTTCAATATTATTCATTTATATTATCATTGAAATATTCCAATGTTGTCTCTTTTTAAAAGAAAAGTGGTTCTGCCGTGCATAAAGTCTTGAATGCTTCTACCAAACAATCATATGCGATCTACTAGCTGAATAGCTAATAAAATATTTCTATACATTTATTCTGTCCAGAAGATTCACTCTGGTCAAAACACAGGCTGCATAACCTACTGATTTAGGAATACAGTGAATTTCATATTTCAGTGCCCCTCCCCAAGAAGAAATGTTAATGTTTGTCTTTTTAAAATGTTTTTAGGCGCTACCAGCTCAAATTGAGAAGGCCGACGGCTTTTCCCAAGTGCTGAGCCTCCAGCCCATTCTGGAGAGCTCCCGGACACGCAAAGAAATCTTTAGTTGCCAAGTGACTCTGGAAGATCTGGCAAAGAAAAGGCCAAAGCCTACAGAAACTACCCCCACTGAAAATCCATCCAAGGCCACAACCGTACTAAAAAGAAAAAGACCAGAATCTCTTTCGCCACAGCACAGACTGTATCCCCTGCGCTCCAAAAGGAAAATTAGTCTCAACCATTGACTGCCATATTTTTGGGACAGAACCATAATACATAGCTTGCTTACCCCAATCCCCCTGTACATACATCATAAACATTCTGTCTTTACCTCCAGCTTGTATATTTTACTTACAGTAGGCAGTTCAGAGACCATGTTAGCCAGAACTATATTTTGTAAAACTTCAAGTTGATTTATTTGTGCAATAATTCACTACAGAGAATGTCCATTGAGCGGTGAACAAATATGGCAACAATTAAGGAGGTTTTATATTTTTACAGCCTTGTGAACTCTTAAGACCAACCAGTTATTTGGCTTATTGTTGGAAAAGGGTACATCTGTGGATTTTAATGTTACATTGTCAACAAAGTGGGCTCTAGTAGTGACTGTGGCAGCTTGGAGGCTACAATGTAAAATCTGTAAGACCATTGTTTTTAGCTGTTCTTTGTAAATGGCTTTTCTTGTGTTGTAAATAACCTTCTCCCTGAATTTGTGTCTATGTTCCGGATCTGTATATTGCCTTATTTATTACGGCTGTTGTATGTATGTATGTAAATATTTGAAATATACAGTATATTAATTCCGCTGTCTTGTAGGAAAACCTGTATCATGGCCGTTGGTTAAAACCATTGGGGAATCAGGTTGTCCAGCGCTTAAATTTTCAAAAAATCATCACAGCATATTCAAACTTTCCATATCCGGCGTAAAGCAAACATGTTCAAACAATAGAGCATGCAACTTAAGTGCATGGGGGGGGAAATGAGTCAAGCAGAGATTTGCCTTAAATGTCCAGTATTTTATACCCAAATATTTTCACTCATGCCTGCAGGGCATTTCCCCATGTAATCGGTTTTTGAACCAGCTTAAAGGCTTCTGCACAGTCAGGAGGTTTATGTTTTCTATATACGGTTTACACAAAAGCAGCATATAGAGTTGATGTGGAACTTTGCATATCCCTGTACACCTGATTTCTTTTCTTTTTCACACAATCTGATTAATTTACGCGGGGTTCTTATGTGATTGAAGAATTGCAAACAATACCATATAAGAGAGGATCTGTATATGTTTCCATCTTTGTTTGCAGAGCTAACATAGCTGTAAATACACACATGTATAATGTTAAATTTTTATATTTTATTAGTGTTGTGTGATTTAATTTCTACTATGTACATTTAAAAAGCACACACACTTTATTTATACCAATATATACACCGCTACTTGCAAAGTCCTGTACTTTTTTTTTTAATAAAAATTACCACGGCCCTATACATTGTTGAAATCAAAACTAACAGACTACAGGGCAGGGTATTAAACCACAACGGGTTAAATAACATATAGCCTAAATAAAACATTGTTAACATGAAATATTTCCATTAACACATGAGGTGCTAGTTTTTAGATATGAATAATAAAATAATTCAATATAGAAGATGCACAGGTAACCTGTTTTACCGATTCCCATGTTATCTATGTAACAAAGAACATGTGACATGAGCAGCCATGTAACAGAATGTATGCACTCTTCAGATTTGTCACGCTCACAACATTACTTATATAGCATGTTGGGTACATTATCTCCTCGCCAAAAGAGTGTGTGCCATTATCTTAAACATCCCAAAATTCACATTCTCCAATCCAGTCTATTTCATAATGGTAACTCTACATGTATGTGGGTTTTATGCCCTAATGACGCTGTCACATTTCTTTGGCACCAGCGGGGTTTTTAAACATTTTTTATTTATTATAGTTGTCTTTCTCTTATGTTTTGCTTACGACATGTTATACTTGTTCCCTAAGCAAACCAGATGGATTTAAGTTCATTGCTATTTTGTATCTCATCCCATGAGCACAGGGAACTTTATTTCATAGTAAAATTGTTTCAAATTGCTGATGTGGGAGATCCTGAAAATATGCAGAACTGAAAATCACTGGAATAAAACTGCACAACCCATATTCTGTAAATTGTATGGTTTTTTTATGTGTATTTTAGATTAAAAGTAATAATTGTTCATTTGTGTTTTTTGACTCTTTTATCCATACACATATATGAACAGTCACCTTTCTTCATGGGGGACCAGCCCTGACCCTTCCCTGCTCCATGAGGATGAGTGTCCATTATTAACCCCTTTAATGCTGTGATTCCTGCATTTTAGGGGTTACATCTAAGCTTGTGAGAATTAAATCACAGTCAATGTCTTGCTCCTATGGAGCACCATCTTTGAAAGAGTTAAAAAACAAAACACATGGAACTGGAAGTCAAAGGTGCTTCCAGGTCAGATGCTGTCAGTTAGGGATCTGCTACAGAACTGGCTGATGATGATGATGAGATCACTCCAGACCACCCCATAGAGAGAGGTTAAAAATAAATGAAAACACGCACAAATTATTTGGAAAAAATACACATTTTATTGTTTTGTAATACATAATATTGTTACTACCTGATCACTTAGCAGCAACACTTTACGTCACTGATTATTGATCGGCCTCAATGATCAACATAAGTGACCTAAAGCTGTCACAAGTGATTTAATGTTAATACATTTTTTTTTTTTACTTTTTTTACATAATAAAATGCTATGTGACCACTGATTAATGACACTTTAGGTCACCGATCATTAGCCACTCTCGCCGATCAACAGCCAGTGACCTAATCTGATCATCATCCCTATCCTAACACTACATGGGAACTGTTACCTAACCCTAACATCTAGCAATAGCTAACACTATCACTTTCCATTAACAGGACCCCGATGCTATCCCTTACACTATCAAACCGCTAACCTAACCCCTAGGCATGAGCTGCTAGGCTAATGATTTGCATGCTAGTTGGTTCTGAGACACTAAAAACATTTGAAACGTTATCACAAAACCCAGGATAGGAAGAGAGACCAAAAACAAGTAATAAACTGCCCCAAAACCCAGGTCCTGCCTGCTCGGCAGAGGTGAGAGATTGTTTACTTGTGCTTTATTTCTTATTATCCCAAAATGTGCCTGACATTATGATTCGGGAGTCTTCTGTAACCGTGTAATGTGGCTTCTAGTCTAACATGCTTAGGAGAAGTGGGAGTTATGGGGTTAAGTTGGAAGATGGGACCTTTATTGTCGCTCACGTGACATGAGACATGGTCCCAGTAAAGTAGTAAAGTTTGAGCACATGTTCCAGTTTTGACCCCACAATGTCTGAGAAACATGGCTGAAGCATGTGGGGGTTTCCTGTATTCGGGGGATGTTGCTGAATACAAATCACAAGTTATTTCAATAAATTTGCATAACCAGGGAAAGAAATGTACTGAAATATTGTGTTTCTTTATATAATATGTTTATTTAAAATTAAAAAAACTAAATTGTACTGGAATACTTAGAACAGAATGGCGCTACAAAGTGTTAAAATACTTTGGGATGCCAACTTTCCAAAAATTCTATACTTTTGTTTAGCGTTTTTTTCGTTTTCTGGCCACTATTGGGGCCCAACTCCCAGCATACCACATTTTTTTAAAAAAGTCTAGTTCAGAAACAGTGGTGCGCGTCATTCATATTTACCCTGTAGCTACCCACATAAATGGAAATGCAAGGAATACGAGGTCTAAAATCAGAATAAATACCTAAATGTTTAGGTTTTATATGTGAAACCGTGAAAAATTTCAAAAGAAAGCTCTACTTTTATACTTTTCAAAAGAAAAAAACAACAAAATATAATGTGTGGGGGTGCTCTAAATGAGCTAGTGGGAAATCACAGTTTAATTACAACAAAACACAGAAACTGCAATTCTAAAACTCACATATTTTTACGTCCTTGCAGGATATTTATGACTTCATTCCACTGGCGGTGAAACTTGTCTCTGAGCTGATTTCTTCAACACAAAAGAGAAGTGGGAGTGTAGATGTGACATGGAAATATTCTTTTGGGGAAATACATATTCTGTGGCCTCTAATTATTGCACTAATACGATATTTAGAGAAGTATAAACCATAACTGTCCAATAATTTTAATCCTGTAACATATCCAGAAGTTCATGTGCCTTTTTTATTTGGTCTGATATATATATAAATATTTGTGTATTTGTTTTTGTCCGAACTTTATTTTAACCAAAATTGCGTTTGTATCAATAAAAACAAGGGTGATCTCAGATGAAGAAAAAAGTGCGGAAAATTGACGTGCTCCTGATATTATTTGAATGGATATCGGCCGTGCAAGAGGCTGTGGGTCTGGGAGCAGGACTACTAGGCTACAACACTGGCAAAAAAATAAAAATGGTGAACCGACAAGGATAATCAAGGGAGAAACGGGTACGAGGGGTCAATAGGGAGAGGCATACTTGAATGGACAGTGGATTTAAAGGACATCTAAAGGGGGAAAATGTTATGGGGCATAAAGCTCTGTCCTGACCCAAATATGAGGCTGAGGATCATGGCAAATACAACCAGATGCCTTCTGGTTTCCATTAATCTGATCCAGCTGAGCCAGTTAAGACCCAGTTCCAAGGGCACGGATGGGGCAGCAGGGTTCAATTCTAAACCCAGATGCTAGTGCAAATTGCATGGGAGCCTGGGAATGTGCACCCCCAATGCCTATTGATTTCTAAAGAAAATGCTTGCAATAAAACAGGAATCAGAGAAATAAATGGTTGGAAAAAATGAAATAAATTTACTCTCAGATTATTGAGTAAATGTTGACTTTATGTTTTGTAAATGGAGCACAAATCAAGCTTGAAAGGGGTTAAGTACTTTGCATGATTTGCAACATATTTGCAAGAGAACTCATCAATGGTAATGGTGACTCTCCCAGGGTCGCTGTAGAGGTGGTCTGACACGTCCTACACTCCATTTCCCCCTTAAACAGCAGCGTCTCCTACGATGTCAGCGGGAACACTTCTGACATCAGCGGGAACGCCACTGACATCAGCGGGACTTCCTGGCTGCATCACGCAAGTGGAGGCTCTGGGTAGCCAGAGCCATATAGATCCCAGGTATACTAAAGAAGAGACTTAGGGAGGTCATCCATTCTATGACCAGAGCAGCCAGAAGCCTGATGGACCTTACCACTTTGAAAAAATGTAACTTTATTGGCACATACGGAGTAGACAATAAATAAGTATTGCATAGGTTCTGCGCCAATATAATATGAAGCACCAGAGCTGGACTGGTGACAACAGGGAGTCCCTTGATCTTTAAGGCAAGTCAGTCTGATAATATTATTGTGGCCGTTGGCTCGATATTCGTGGCTGCATGCTACGTTTTTATGCTTACGAGAGCGTAGTGAGCAGCATTTTGAGTTATGAGATTTGCCCCATGTGCCAGGTGGCCTGTCCGGGCATGTTAAGCACAGGCTCACCTTACTTCTTGGAACCTGTGATGGTGTGGAGCGGGCTTCTCCTCCAACCAATTGTGGCCAATACAGCCAGGTTAACATCTAAATTATAATTCTAATTTGTGTACCCACAACATGTATTGTTTTTTTATAAATGGAACCTCTTTATGATAAAATTTTAAAGGGAAAAACACACTTTTGTAATATTCGGTACCCAACTTAAGTTGGTAAAGAAAATTCCCCCAAACTATATTAATTTACTCGTTCTGATTTGGAAAACACCTAGTTTGAATTTGTTTCACCTATTCCGAGCTGCCAATTGAGTGCGGTATTTACCAAATTCTAAGCACACTGGACCACCTGCCAATTACGCTACAAACCTAACATTAAGACCCCCCAAAAACCCAGATTAAAAAACATGAAATCATGCTCAGTGCTAACAAAAATGGTCTGTTTTGGGTCTCCGATGTCCCTCCTATGAAGATGATCACACATAGCATAATCTGGAAAAAGGTTTTCCAGAGCATTGCTTCCAAGTCAAATAATTTATAATGGAATACAAAGTTCATCCCGCTTCAAAATACATAAATAAATAAATAATGGGAAAAAGAAAACTACAACATTGAACAAATGAACAAATAAATACGTGCAGGGACACCTATGAATTTATTTAAGTTACAACTAAAAACAACTAAAAATAAGAATACAAAGTGCAAAAAAGTCCCCAAATATTTTAAACTCATCACAGTAGAAATCTCAAAATAAAAAAAACATAATTGCCATTAGCAAAATATGCAAAAAATATATATACATTTGTATTTTGTTAGGGATATGTTGCTGAATATAAATCAGCAATTTTCTTAAGAAATCCTAAGCAAAATAAGGAATTTTTTTTTCAAATATTAAACATTTTAACAAATATTGTGCTATGTGTATCACTGATTCAAATGAAATCCAAATTTGTCTATATATATATACTGTATGTAAATATATATATATATATATATATATATATACTGTATGTAAATATATATATATATACACACACATATATATTATAATAAATATATATATATATATATGTATAGTGTGTACACAACAATACAACAATATGGTAAAAGTGACAAAAAAGCTCATGAATTTGGCCATGGAAGGGTTAAACAATGTGATTCATAAAAATGACCCATCTCATGCTAACGGGTAAAACAAATATCCCTCCCCAGTGCTAATTATCGGCAATGTACCCAATTCTCAGTTCCCTTGTCACCAGAAATTTCGAGCTGTGGTTTTCTTTTTTTTTTTTGTTGCAAGTTTCCTCCTAAGTTAGACTCAGAACTTCCACGTGACTTACTTGAAATGAAATGCATGGACCATTCCAAGAAGAAGAAGAAGCAGCAACCGCAGAGATAAAGCAAGGTCTTCGGAACCTCTGATACTTTGTATCACCTGAACCCTGCCTGCAGCCTGGTGGTTCAGACCTGAGGACAAGCATCTCTCCTACGATCTACTGCAGCTTCAAACCAGGGTAACGCACTAACTGATCCCACCAAGCCGGGGACTGGGTTTAGTACCGTTCTGCTCATTGTCTGCCGTTTGGACCGGGTGACTAGACTTCTCTAACCTGGACTAGAATGAACACTATGATGTGCGCCGAGTAGAGCGGTTTATTCTGACCCTCCCTGAAGACTCTTTTAACCTCCGTGCCACTGCTGACTCCTTCCAAGCCATGTATTTGTTCTCCTGCTGAGGTCCACAAGCAGACAGGATGTCAGGGAGGTCACCTTCCACCAGCAGCGCCTTACACCGGAGTGCGCACAACACCTCTGGATCAGAGGCGGATGCCCTGTCTCAGGTACGGTGACCCTATATTACACTGCAAAGGGATGGTACCTGGGGATTGGACTTTAGATTGTCAGCACAAGGCTGACAATCTAATAGATCCAATCACTAGGAGCGGCTCACCGCTTTCGCCTCCTCAATAAATAAATTCTTTTATTTTGGGTTTTTGGAACGCAGAACTGGTAGATAGACCAATCAGGATTTCGCTGCACTTGGTAACACCTGAAATGTTTTTTACACCGGCTCTGTTTGAGTAACTTTATTATTGTAATTCCGGGTAGAGGGCTTTATTAAAGGCATTTTTTTTTCACTTGAATTTAACACTTTATAGCTAAATCCAGCCTCCCTAGTAATGTTGAATCATGTAAAAATCTGCGTCTTCTTTTTTCACTTGGCTGTTCCTTTGGGCCGACTTTGTCCCACTCTCCCTAAAGGGCCACTCGAGCACTTTTTATGCACTTTAATGCATATGATAGCTGTATCGTCCCTTTAAATTGTCATGGCGTCCCCCTAACAAATGCATGGGGGGGATTGCAGCTGTGCAGAAAGCACTCCCATTGATCAGTGAAAAGAATCATTTGACGGAGTAATACATATAAAAGTATTCACAGAGAGTTAGGGTCACTTTAACGCACGTTCTTCTTTAGTGGGGATGTGAAAGCGATGGTTAGGCTATTAGCGAGCTTGCTTTAGAGGCTACCCCATGAGCCGGCTTGTATTTACGAGGAGGGGATGGTTGCAGTCACATCCTTTCTCCTAGATCCGGCCGTGCGACAGAAGACGCTACTGCCTGAAATGAGTAAGAAAACGATAAAAGAAAGAGAAACCAAAAATAAGCATTCTAACATTCTAATGGTGATTTCTGCAGCTTCCCCACTCTCTGCCAGTGAGCGCAAGAAACAATGAACTGTTCCATTAAATAACTGTTAAAAAGTGGTTTCAAAATTACGGGCCAGTGATACATAAAAATTAAGTGTGCCCAGCAAAATATGAACGAAGACAATTTTACATGATTAGGGAACTATTAATGGGAAGGGTTCCAGCATTCATTAGTACCAGGAATGATGTTTCTAATGCTGCATTTGGTTATAAAAGTGTTAAATTCAGTAAAGTAACTGCACCCTAAATTTGCCCCGTTGGGACATTGTGACTGTGGGAAGCAGGCCAAATGGCTAGTTGCCATCCACGCCCTACACTCACCTTATCTGCCACTCCAGCTGGATATGCCCAGCCGCATATTACATGACCATAACATTGTAGCTGGCAGCAGATCCATCTGTCGGCCGCACCTGTGTCATCAGACGGCCACTGGCCTTAAAGTGACAGCGCTGCTCCAACATGCTCCATACGCTCAAAAACAGTGGTGATAGTCCGTATACATTGTACTGGACTAGGTGCGTGGATCAGCAGTTATTGGGTACAATAAAACTTTATTCTAGAGACTAAAACAGATATAGTATCACACTACAGAGATCAACTAGTTTTTTAATTTGTTAAAGGGTCACTCTAGCCATCGTTCGCACTTCACAATGCGTGTGAAAGCTGTGTTGTCCACTTACGTTTAGTCCTTTTTGCAAATGCAGGGGGTCATTTTGCAGAACCCCAACCCATTTGCTATATTCCGTGCAAGGAGATGTATTTGGCTGAATACATTTCCTTGTCCTCTCCTGTCACGATAGGAGTCTAATGAGATCCCCTGTGCGCATGCATGGAAAGCTATCCCATTCATTTCAATGGCAGAACCTTCTTGCCACTGATTGGCTGCTTCGAGCATCCAATCAGTGTTGAGAATCGGCATCCAACGGAGGAGGTAAGTGCGTAATTATGTTTATTTTTTTATCCTTAAAGGACTCATATAAGTACTCATAAAGTACTTTCATATAATTATTTTTTGGTAAGGCTGTCTGAGGCAATAAACTGTCCTTTTAACCGCAGATCTGCAGCTGAAATAAGTGTCGTTGTACCACGTTGTATGTTCAGCTTTTACTACTTTTGTATCCACACAAACCACACAGATAAATGTCATATCCTTTGACATGTCAGTTTTGCGGAACCTTTTTAAATGAGCACAATTGTTAACTCTTAAGGGGACACTCGATGTCCCATGCAGCCTCACCAACAAAGAATGCACATAAAAATACTTTGTGAGTATTTTTTTCAATACCAATTCTATGTCCGTTAAATCCCCATGCATGTGCCTAGCTGGCTTATATGTTAATACTAGTCCTTTAAAAAATCCACGCATCAAGGAGGCTAATAACAGTTTTTTAATTTTTTTTTGGGGGGGGGTATTTAAGGAGACTTGCGCTGGATGGAGCCATAAGAAATGTTTCAGAGAATGTGTATCTGGCAAATAACCATGAAAAACAACACACCCCTAATTAATGAACTATTTATCAGACACATATTTATTGCCCCTTCATATCTGTCGTAAGTTGGGATTGATAAGATCGGTCTGAAAGCTGGCCGGGGCAGCCCCATGAGAAAGGAAAATAAATTTAGTGTTTTGATCGGTTTTAGCAACGTACTACCACCTTTCCTTAAAGCGAAGACAACAGACATGATGGAGGCTTTGGGTTTGTAAAAGTAATTGCGTTGTGAGCCCTTTCTTTGATTATGTGGATCTGCGCATGCTTCTAAAAAGTGTAGGTGTGAACCAGAACAAGCCATCACCGAAAATACCTTTTCCTTGGGGGTTCCAAGAGCACCTTTCCTGGGGGGGGGTCCAAGTGTATGCTCTGTTGAAAGGTGTAGATGTAAACCAATCAGTAGAAATTCCAAGTTCCAAGAGTAGAAAGATATTTTTGCTGCTGCGGCTCATAAAAGAGGAAAGACTGGACCAGAACCAAGCCAACTCAAACTCCTGGCACTCATAGAGTTGCAATGACACCAGTTGCATATTAAATATATTTAAATTGTTGGTTGCACTTTTTTTTGTTTCTCAAAAAAGTCCAGAAAATAGAAAGCATTCTTTTTTTTTTATCCAGCAAGTCCAAATGAGGTCTTGCATTTTCTAAGCTCACTTGTTGTTTGTAAGCACATATGTTCTCTTTTTCAGGGTTCAGATATAAGTGACAGGAAGGTACGACGGAGAGAAAAGAATAGGGTAGCAGCCCAGAGAAGTCGCAGGAAACAAACTCAGAAAGCAGACAAATTGCACGAGGTAAAGCGCAACGTTCCAAACCTGATCATTTCACTGACGGTCGAGCCCAGGCTTGGTTTACCTTATTTAACCAAGCTGGGCTCTGGCTCTTCGCCGTTACTCTGATGTGATTAATGCTCACTTTTCCCTGCTCTGGTATCACTTGAGCTTCAGTTGAGAGACAGAAAGGTCTCTGCCCTCTTGTAAGATGTGATTAGCATTTCCATATTATGATCCACGCACTCCTCAGGGCATTCCCACCGGCTTATGGTGCCTTACAGGAGCTCTTGTCTTGACTTCTAGATGTGCCAGATATTGTTCCAATCTGGGTGGCCGTCCTGGTCATATTTCCATACTTCCATATTTGTGTCTGTAAAGAAGGGATGAATAATATTGTCCAACTTCTATGTCTTGAATTCCACCTAAATGAAGCCCTGCTACTGCGAAGGTTAACATTCCTGAAACATGTGATGGGCAGCTCTATCGTTCTGCTGGGATACATTCTGTCTGCGCTCGCTCCCAATTTTCTGCTCAACAGCAAGACATGAAAATCAACCAAAATAAGTTGGAGGAGAACAAAGTCCTTCTTCTTCTTTTTTGTTTGAAGGTTAAAAGTGTGAGAAATATAAAGCATGCTCCATATCTTATCACTTGGTTTGGAAACCCAACCATCTTGTCTTGGTTTAGTGACAACGTATTGCGGTTTAGACTCATTTCTCATGAGGTGCATTGACAAGGCGTGTGGGCTTATGTGCTTTGGCCAAAACGCATTACTAAAGCCTCGTGTTTATTGAAGGTATTGTGTCGTGTTGGTTGAAAGGTTTGGACACAGCATTCCTCTCTAGAATTATTCACCACACTGTAATTGCAAAATTGCATAATCACGTGCAGATCAGGTAACTATGGGCATACCTGGGAACGCTCTGGGTTTGACCCGGAGATTGCCGGGTGAGCACTGCTCCTCCGGTTCTCCGGGTCAAGACCCGAATCCTCCAGGTCGCGGGAGCGGGGTCTTGACATGCCCCGCTCCCCGCCCATTTTTTCCTTTAAGTGGGGGAGTTTCCCGCTGCCATCAGAGGGAACTCCCCCGATGTCAACGGGAACTCCCCCGATGTCAGCGGGACCGCCCAATGATGTCAGTGTGCAGTCTTGGCCGCATGCCGCAAGGGAAGGCTCCAGGTAGCAGGAGCTGAGTATGGGGCACTATTGGCCATCGGCCCACCAGGCATTCACCCAGTGTACCAGATGGCCAATCGAGGCCTGATTCTCCTGTAACATTCAACAGTCCTTTACTCTGTTAAATATTTAATATAGAAACCTATACAATTATCTATTGTTTAAAGGAAGAACTTTCATTTATTTATAAAGCACAAATTGCGCTGTTACGGTAGGGTGACTGTAAAAATTACCGGTACCTATAACTTAATCTATAAAATGAACACTAATCCGGACAGGTTAAGGCATGCTGGTACGGAGGAAGAAAAGATGTGTGTTCTTGTGAGATCGCTGTCATTATTGTAGCGCTAATGAACAAGGCATATACAGTACATGGTTAACAACTCAACAGACGGCCATCGCCTGTCCTACGGTGCGTCTCCGCTCAGGAGCGTCTCAAGTTTTATCTCATTTTTTATTGTATGTCTTTCAATACTTTGTAATTATTTGTGCTAAGACCAGGACTGGGCAGGCATTGCACCTTTTTTATGATCCAGATTTATTGAATTCATTTCACGAGCAATATTCGCTTTGCTTCTGTAAACTAAAACCTTAGTCTAAGACGCTTCTGCAGTTATTTTCTCCCATCCCTTTTTCGTTTAACCTGAAAACGCACATTTACTTTAACGAGACGTGAGAAGGTTCTTGTTTTGTAGGAGCCCCGTGTGTAGGAACGTCGCATATCTCGTCCACAAATCAAACCACAAAGACTAAGACGACAGCTTGTCCTGCGTCCCTGCGTGAGAAATTCTGGTGAAAGCGAAACTAAAAGACTTCGTAGAAAGAATGAATCACTATAAACAAGGGACTCCAACCCCGAGCTGGCAAATTCAGCTTCTTACTATCCCACTTTTGCCATCAGCTAGGGTTCAGCCCAACAGAGTTTTAGTCCAAAAAAAGACTAAAGGTTTCCAGGTTTGGGCAAATGGTTCCTGGCCACTTATTTTCCAGTGGAATTTTACTTACCATGAGTAACAATTGTCTGATGCTGAAAAGATTAAGGGATCGTGTAAATGATTAAATGCTCTTAGAAACATTCTAAACTGTGTGGTTTTTTTTTGGCAGGAATATGAATGTCTTGAACAGGAGAATGTATCACTGAAAAAGGAGATTGGGAAGCTCACTGATGAATTAAAACATTTGAGTCAAATCCTGAAAGATCATGAACAAATTTGTCCTTTCCTTCACTGTCCCGTGAACTATGTGACCGTGCCCAGAATATCAGAAGCTGTTGCGACGTGCCTGCCACGATGATGTTTGGCCAACGATGCCACATGACGCGTCGCCACAGTCCATGGAGGAATATCCAGGAATGAAATGTTCACTTTATAGAATTTGTCACAAATATCTGCTTTAAGAGAAAAGTTCCATTCATTCTAAGAGTCTCTTAAGGACTCAGTGATTAGATTTGCCTGAAAAACAGATGTTACCAACTTCTCGATGATCACTCACAAGGTCATGAGTGTTTATTCCGGCTTCTTCTTCATGGAGTATAACGTACACTTCAGTGAATACACTTCCATGCCAATGTGCCAGCTCAAAATGTTATTTTTAATACTTTTTTGTCTAACTTTGCATTTGGCCGTCGATAGCCCTCGTTAAATACCCAAGAACCTGCACTCAGTGTGCTCCACAAACGAGCATGACCTATTAACATTTTTTTTTATCAACAAGTGTTTTAATGGCACACCACGGCACTAACAGACAATCTTTGGGAAGCCATAGCACCGATCACATCTACATTTTTTCGCATTTGCTACTATATCTGTTAAAGTTTCCAGATTCCTATTCCCAAGATATGTGACAGATGCTCTAAGATACTGTTGAGTAATGGCCAAATTACCATTACTGGTACCATTACTTTAGGAAAACCTTTACTAATTGTATAGAAACCTACATAAATATCTGTATTTACCAAAGTGGTATGTTCCTCACCAAAATGATAAAATATTTAATTGTATTTATCATGTCTACTTAAAGAAATAGTGATGTTTCCACAACTGATGGACCACGCCTGAGTGATTTTCAACATGGCCGCACTAAGTTGATGACCTTTGTTTGTTCTGGTCACATCATGGTCATCATAACAGATGAAGGACATTATTTAGAGTCGTAATGTATCCCTGATACACAATACCTGACAACATAACGTGATTCTTGGAGGCTCTTCAACATTCATCTGACCAAAGCGTGTAAAATATGTCATATGCACCTTTTTACTTGACAGACAAGACCGGCATATAATTATGGGCTTGTTGTTCTGATTTTGTTAAATCCTAATAATTATATTATCCTCCCTGAAAACATATCAGCATCATTACAGCCATTCAGCAAACGCAGTTTTACAGTCATGAATAATACGTGGGATATTAACCGTTTAGTATTAATTACTCTTTGAAGAAAATGAGGCTGGTCGGAAAAAAGAAAGAGTTGGTAAGAAGCAGATTACCTAGAATTCACAGAGCAAATAACCGTAACACGGAAATCAGTTTCATTTCCTTGCTGCTTTCACGCCGACCACAATTTTTTGGTAAGTTAAGACTGGCACAGACCCTATTAGTGCTCTTGTTTGAGCTGGTTGCTGAAAGGAAAGATCTTCTTAAAATTTTGTTTTTTTTGAAAAATAGCTTTTTTTTTTATTGCATCTCAAGCACCTAATGGTGGCCGTTAAGAGTGCCGTATTTTCCCTGGGCGCTGCCCTAGGCTTAACCCAAGGAGTTGGGATATGATGTCGAATCCCCGGGCTCCACTTTTAAAGGAAGGAAACTATGGACTCGGCACAGCCCTCCGCAGTGTTAATGGGGTGGTTGGGGAGACTTTCCAAATGCCTAGTGGTGTTACAGGGTGATCAGGCCCCCTGTCACCCTAGGCCTGGGACTAGTCAGCCTAGGCCCAAATACGCCACTCTCCAATAGGGTTCAGTGTGTCACTGTGTACATGTGTACTTCTGCAATTAAAATAATATAACTTATTAAACTTGACTACCGTAATTTATAAAAAGGGACAGTAATAAAAGTGCTTTGTATAGAACGGGTTGGTGTGCCGGTTTCGTAATTCATGTTTGTTTACTAAACTGCAGATTGGGAAAGCACCAAATAAACCTCAGTTTATATCATCTGCTGGTCTGTGTTTTGGGTAACTGAAAATCCAAGGCTGTGGAAAATGTTCTCCTCTATCGTTTCCATGAGCAGAAACAACAGGATCCCTATTTATTATATTAAGGAATGGAAGGAACATGAGTCTCTAATTGGTTCCCATCATATCCTTTGGGACTCTGGCAGATATCCTCATGTCCCGAATGCCTATTCCTTGTATGAGCAAATGACCTGTGTTGCAAAGACTATTTAGTCTTCTCTATACGTTCATTAACACCAAATGATCTTTACGTATAATGTTTAATAGGAAGTATGATAAATCCAGATTTCTAGCGGGTGAAAAGGGTCAAAGGTACAAAATGTATCGGATTGTGTTTTGTAGAGGCCATGTGTAACCTCTTGCGTGATCTGCAGGTACATCATTTTATTTTTTTTTAAAGGAAAAGGGTGATTTACATCTGAAGTTACCAGCATAGACCTCTTTCTCAGTTTGCGCACCTTCTGATGTCAGGCTCAAGGATATGACATCATACCCTGGCCCTGGCCAACATCAGGCAGTGAAAGAACGCAGAGGAGGAATCCATAGTGTGGAGGTCTGCAATGACAGCTTAATAGACCTCTGTCGGTTGTTTAGAGGGCCCAAGGTATAGCTGTTATGAGCCCCATATGTAAGTGAGGACCCTGGTCAGCAGTCCCTTTTGCCCTACATAAAAGGGGACCCTGACTATAAAAAGCTAAAACATCTGGAGGCTTTAGGTAATTGTGATAAAATCAGCACTTTTCTGTTTTCAGAATAGATTTTGCCTTCAAATCTCTAAGTGAAGATAGGAAAGTAAAAAGCAATCTGGAAAACATCTTCCATTTGTAAAAATGCAACACATTACACTGATCAACGTGTCACTCCCAATGTTCTCCTTTATCTTGGAACACCAGGCTTCAGACATGGATTCAACGATAACCCAAGTAAATGAGCAAATAACCAGATTATAATACATTTGGACTTAGTTTATTCTCTTTTGGACTTACTAAAAAAAAGACAATCTACATCAATAACAAGGTAGATTGTTGAGGAACAACAAATTAGCATTGTGCCGCCGCAAGTCAGGGTTGGTTTTTAGACTTGAATTGTGCAGTAGTGATCATTTGTAATTATTTATGTTTTAGGAACATATGGTTTGACATCATAATGGGTGAAAAGGGTAGGTTGGAGGGAATTTAAACACACATGGGATAGGCATATGGCTCCTAAATCTAAGATGAGACCAACGACGAGACCAACGTACATATAATTAACCCCTTAGGGTAAAAAAAAAGAAAAATTAAAAAAAAAACTTTTTTTAAAAACATAGGTCTTGAGAATCACTTTTAATTATTGTTCTCCGTCTTTTCCCAATTTTAACACTTTATAATTTTATAAAATCTTTTGGTATTACTTTACCCAGCAGACTGTAACATACATTTTTTGGCTTGCCATTTAGAAGGCAGTTATACTTGAAAATAAGAAAGAAATTTTCCATGAACACGTTTCTCAGAAACCATAATGATCGCCTATACATCATAAATTGACGAAAACCTTGACGGTTAGCCCCAAAGAGTATCACTAAATCAATAATAGTTTCATATTTAGTAACTGATTACTGTGAACTCACAGCTACTCAGATTCTTTGTAATTTTACATCAGGTACAAATCAAATCAATTAATTAAATTTGAACAAAGCAGTAAAAAAAATAGAAATGAGAAAGAAAAATGGATACTTTAAAAAGTTTACATCTACAGAGCAGAGTACAACATTTTTCGATCTTAATACCACCTTTTACATATATTTCACAGACATAAAATGTGATTATAGTTTTGAAGTGATTTAAAACTTTAAATAAAAAAAACTCCAAAAAAATATAATTTTATATCTGTTAAATATACCTAAAAGGTTGTATTAAGATCCAGAAATTTTATTCTTTTTTTGTATATTTATAGTTAACATTATGTTACTTAACCCCTCTGAACAGAGATCTTTAGCCTTTGAGTCGCACTAAAATAAAAATTGTTCATTTTTCATTAAGGCACAGCACTGTGTACATCATGGCGTCATATAAATATACAATATACAAATATACAATATAAGTATACAATAACAATGCATACTGCAACAAAAAGAAGCAATTCTTACTTGTATCCAGGCTGATATAGCCACTAACTGTTATTCATTGTTTTTTTTAAAAAAATGTAATTCTATTTATTATATCTATTTTTGCATATTCTCTGTTATTAAAAACTTTTTTTTTCTGCATTTTTTAATTCAATTATCTAGCATACAGAATGAATCACAATGGCGTGACAGCACGGAAGGTCCTACTTCTCCTGTCTTTCTGGTATTGTGAGCTGTTATCAGATATTACATCATTTTCATATTCTCCGTCAGATGATTCACTTTCAGAAATTCATTTTCAGATCTCTCACAATTCAGTATTCACAATTAGTTTTTGTAAAATTAATAGGAATTGCGCTCTAACTGCGCAAAGCCAGTGCAATACCATATATAGTATATACTGCATTATTAAAATGTTAGGGAAATTGGAATATAAATATAAATATATATAAAATATTTAATTAAAAAAAGATCAAACTTTTCTCTCAAGCCATCTTCTAAATGAAACAATATATACAGTATATCTAATCATTCTATATGCAAGTTGAGTGGAGGTAAATAATAAGTTATTGCCCAAGAGAGGTTTGTCTAGTAAGAAGAAAAATATAAAATAAAATAATATGTTTATTCACAGTATTGCTAATAATACATTGATTTTTTAAAAAAATATTTTTTAGAAAATGGGTTTTTTAACCTCTATTGCTTGCCTCTAGTACTTTATTTATCATTGCCAGCATGCACGCGCCCTCAAGTTGGCTACCCATTTTTGTGACTTTATAAAAGTTTTTTTTTTTTTACAGGTTTTTTTTTGGTACAAATGCTATTGTGGGGTTATGTGGCCTGTAAGCTGAAATTAATTACAACTATTATTTTTTATTTTTTTTTTAAATGGAAAGTTAGATTTTCTTGGATACCCTTATTGAGCTTGGTAAGATAAATTAGAGTGAAATGTTGTTGTTATTTTGTGTAGATATATGAAAAACACGAACTCCTCTGTCAGGTTTGTTAATAGATATTTTTATTATTATAGGGCATTCCCTCATAGAATTTCATAGAAGAGGTGATTTTTGGACATTCCCTGATTGATTTTTGTTTGTCGCCGTTATAATGGGGACATTCCATCTCACGTTCTAAGTACTGAAACTGGCTATTGATACATTCTACACAGACCTTTATATTACCAGCAGGTGTCTGATTTAAAAAAACTATAGCCAGAGACAATAGATAGCTCTTGCATGAGCAACGGCTACAAGGAGAGTGAGGGGAATACGCTGCCCACCCATCCATTAATAATGTGTTCCCCTTCAAGAACACAGGGCAGGTAATCTTTAAATCCTTGATGAGTAGCATACGCATAGTGGCCCTCGGCAGGATACGATAAGGGACAACTCCAACGAGCGGGTCCTTCCATGACTCCCCTTTGCCACTCATTACCTCGGTCTTACCTCTCCCCTTCCTCATTACCTCTTCTCTTTCTCCCTATCTCTCATCTTTCTCTTTAGTTATCTGCTTTCCCATCCTCCTTCACTTTCTTTTTCTCTCCCCTCTTTCTCTTTATCGTTCCACTTTCTCACTTTATCTCATCTCTCACCTTTATTGTTCCCCTTTCTCTCCTCTTTCTCTTTATCTCTCTTCTTTCTCGTTGTCTCTCCTCGTTCTCTTTATCTCTCCTCTTTCTCTTTATCTCTCCTCTTTCTCATTGTCTCTCCTCTTTCTCTTTATCTCTCTTATTTCTCTTTATCTCTCCTCTTCATTATCTCCCCATTATCTTTGTATATGTTTCTCTTTATCTCTCCTCCTCCTCATTATCTTTCTCTTTTCTCACTATAATTTTTCCCCTTTCTCCCCATCACTAACCTTTCTCCCTATCGCTTAGCTTTATCCTTAGAGAGTGTGAGGTCTGTAGAGTAATTTAATAGCATACTTTGGTGGCGATGCGGCATGGGACACTTGACTGTCTCTTTAACAGGGGAAACTTGGTCACCCTGTAAATGTCTTTTATAATTTAATTTGGACAAATTAGCGTTGGGGTTTGTCTAGGAGGCAAGCCTAATAATACTGTTTTGAAGAAGTATACTCTGTAAGACTTTGCTTTCAGTGATTATTGGATTGTATCTATCTATAATCTTTTACCTTCCCAGAATAAAAAAATATATAATAACGGCAGCTAGGAAGTTCTCAATGAGTGCAGAAAAATTACCGCAAATTTTTACAAAGAAGATATAAAGTGTGATACAGGCAGTGATTGGCGGACATTCACTTTACAGAAACTAACGCTGGTCTTAACACCCACAGACTACGTAATTACTGAACAAAATACGTGTTCCGGTAAACTTCAAGCCACAAAGCTTCCTGTCATTACAAGCCCTGACTTCTGTATCTAGTACTGCGATGCATGCTGCCAAATTTTACTTTTCTTGACAATAAACAAACGACTTTCCTTTGAACTGAAAGAAACATCCAGCAGCCGATAGAGTTAGGCCGAGGACACTCACCTCAAACAGAAAGGGGAAGTCCCATGAAAACAATGAAAAATGAAAAAAAAAATGAAAAAAATGAAAACTCCTTGAGCATAAACCCAGCGCTGTATACATCGTGCTGCCCGGGTCCGAGGATGAAAAGCTGCCCACATACTTTTTTTTATATAAATAGTATTTTTATCTCTCCTCATCTTGTTCTGTATCTCTCCCTCTCTCCCCCCTCATTATCTCTCCTTCTCATTATCTCTTCCACTTCTTATTATTACTACTCACTCATCTCATTATCTAGCCTTTTCTCTCCATTCTTCTCATCGCTCATTATCTTTCTCCCTTCTCTTTACCTCATATCTCCCTTTTCTTCTTATCTTTCTCTATCTCTCCTCCTCTTTATCTCTATCTCTCGTCTTTCTTTGTATCTCTCTCCTTTGTCCCCATCTCCCTTCTTTCTCATTATCTCCCCTTCTTATTATCTCTCCTCTTTCTCCTCATCTCTCCCCTTTCTCTCTCGTCCGCATTGTCTTGCCCCTATATCTTTCTCTTTATCTCTCCATTTTCTTACTATCTTTCCTCTTTTACACTATACATCTCTCCCCTTCCCCCCTTATCTCTTATGTTTCTGTGGTGGGAGCAGAAGATCTGTTTGTAAAGTGTCTGGTGTCTGGAAACCTTACCAAGCCCTGATTGTCTTCCCTGTGAGAAGGCAGCCTGGGTCCCATGGGTCCCCGGCTCTGGCTTTAAACAGTAATGTAGGCCGCACTGACAAAAACCTGGTTTTATCTCCCTTTGTTTCAATAAACTTCCTTTATCTACAGACCTGGAGGCGGCCATTGTTGTCAGTCATGTGATATTTTGGTTGATTTTCCCGCCACAAACACCATACTGAGCTGATTTTTATGGTACTGCTAATGAAGTCCCTTCCTACATAGACTTTCATTAGTCAAAGTGTCTGGCTGGGTGATTAAGACTCAGCTATTCTATTGTTTTACCATAGTGCTGTATGCAGCGCTGGGGGGTTATTTCTGTATACAGTGCTGGGGTTATTGCTGTATGCCAGGGGTTATTGCTGTATACAGTGCTGGGGGGTTATTGCTGTATACAGTGCTGGGGGGGTTATTGCTGTATACAGCACTCGGGGGTTATTGCATTACAGTGCTGGGGTTACGCTCAAGGAGGGAATATTTCTTTCATGGGACTTTCCCTTAAAACTGCAAATAGTGAATTACTAAAAGTTGTTTTGGGAAATATAGAGTGAGAATTTTTGATGTTTCCCTTAATTTATACAAGAGGAAGTTTTACCATCATGTTTTTCAGTAAGGGAAACTGAGATGTGCTGCGCATGTTGACACATCTAACATAATCTATGCAATCGCTGAAATAAGGTACTTTCTCTACTCGCCGCCGTTATAAAGGCTGCCTGAGCCAATATAATCAGAAACGTAACCATAGGGAGAATTAAAAATGGAAAGTTCTAGGGCTTTCACGGGTCCCTAAGTGTAAAGATTTATTGGCGCCCCAACAATATCTCAATATATATAGCTTGGAGGAGTGAAGAACGAGAGAGAGGAGATACAATAGAAACATCTAAATACATATAGGATTAAAGTACAGCAGAAAAGTTTAATTCAAATGAGCATACATGTTTTTGTTATGCAATAACTTTTATTTTACTGAGAGGGTGGTAGATAAGTGGAACCACCTCCCATCAGCGGTAGAGAGTAATAGGGTGAGGGACTTTAAACATGCGTGGAAAAGATTTTTGAATGTAAGACAAGACCAAGGACTGATTAAAGTCTTTACATCAGGAAAAAAAAATCTATGTTTTTCTGTTAAACACAATTAATAAAAATAAGAATTGTTCAGTGCTTAAAATCACCTTTTTTCCCACCCTTTTCTCCTACAGCATTTATAACAAGGATACAAAAATGTACCAATATCCAACTGTGGACTGTAGTACAAACAGGGCAAGACGGAGTGGCCGTCCCTGGAGGCGTCCCTCTCAGGTGCCTCGGTACCCAGCGGCGTCACATACTACACAACATACAATGACAGTGTGTATGTTAGTGTATGCTTTTAGCATGCTGGTAGCATGGCATTTTATACTGTTAGTATGTGTGAGCGTATGCTGTTAGCATGTGTGTGTGCATGTTACTATGTTGAGTGACAGCATACTAGAGCAACTAAGGACCAATACGTTGGGGTACGTGCATATTTCTCTCAAGCCACAAGTAAGTTGAAAAGCAGGAAAACTTTTGCATTTCAAATTATTCCCAATACAAATTCTTATGTCTATAAGTATAAATATAGAATGTTGTTTGATTAAAAAGATGAATCCAGGAAGTGGGTTTCAACTTCCTGTTTGGGCTGACCTCAGGATTCCGATGCAATCCGCGCTGATGGAATATGGCAGAATTCTGACAATTAGCACTTAATACCGAGGATATGACTCTGGGGGAGCCAGATGTACTAACGTGCGAACTAGCAAATAAACTACAAATATCATGATCTGAACAAATTAAAAACTACACTTTAAATAAAGAAAATACCATGTGTGCAGTTTTATCTCGGACGTGGCGGTTCCCCTTTTATCCTAATTGTCGCCGTGTTTTTGCTGATGACAGGTAATGTTTTGTCGATTTAAATCAAACTTCCAAGAGTATCTTTTATTGACAACGTAGAAATCTATGACTGTGGGACTGAAATTCTACACTGGCCGTTTCTGCCTCTCAAAGGCCATCGCTGTCCCTGGAGCCCAAGTTTGAACTTCGGCCAGGTACATAACTTAGCCGTACCTGGATCAGCTTCAAGCGGCTGATGTTGCGTAAACGTTAATCCTGGCAGAACTTACACTCCAGGAAGACGTCAAAACTGCTAACAAGCTCTATTTAGTAAATGTCAAAGTTGGTAATCCATGGAACATCAACTAGTATCAAATACTAGTTTGGAAACTGCTAGGCAAGTTACAAGACAGGCAGTTAATCATTTGACACCGGGCACCGACTAAAAGTATGCCATGTATTTTTTAATATATTATAATACTATAATATATATATATACATAATATATATTACACACACATCTATATTATATAGTATATATAGTATATATATATTACTATATATAAATAGTGACACCTTACAGTTGTATCATATGGTTACCTAAATTTATAACGTATTTAAGCAATAGTAAGATAGTTAGAAGTTAGTAAAAATAATATTTTCTCTCCAGTTTAGATGCTGGAGTAATAGATATTTAGAGCAAAAATCAGCTGAATAGTTATAATTTGTATTTGTTAGCGCAGCCATTCACTGCTTTGTTAAGTCTGCCACCTAGTGGTAAATGTAAGTATTGAGCCTAACACCACATGTATCCATCAACATACATTAACACACACACTCGCTGACTCTAACTGTTTACATGTATACAAGTAGCGTGTGTATATGTGTATATTGTATAGAGTGTGTTAATTGTATTATATATATATATATATATATATATATATACATAAATATACACACACACACCAACACTAGACACTGACTCTGGGGTACAGTACATATACATACACACACATGCACTATCACCCTTTTCTTCTTACTTCACGGAGTCCTGTCTTGCCGAGCCACTGTCTCTACTGTAGCAGGGTTATGTAATAATAATACCGGTAAATAATAATAATAAATATGTTACATGACCCATGACACTCAGTTTTCCAGGTGCCTGGGTGCCCGCTTCAGGCTCTGTCCTGCTATCTTCTTCTGATAAGCCATAAAATAATTTAACTCCAAAGGAGGAGATCTTTATTCTTTCCGGTGTAAAATTTGTGCACCAGTCATACAATCACAAAGCACCAAAGGTTTGTAAGACTATTCATATTACACAGTTCAACTATACTTTATATGATCGTTCCAATAATTCTGAACAGTTAACTGTGGGGAGATTTTAAAAAGTACATCTCATTTTCTACCCATTATTATTCTAATGCCCTATTAGCTTGTCTATACCCTCTTTTTTAGTTACCACTATGGACCTCAACCCACCCCCATTTGGGTTTTGTTATTTATGTGCAACTGTTTTCTTTCCATTCTTAATTTCTATGGAAGCAGTAAGGGTTTACTTAGTTTTTCACACAAGGCTTCTCCATTTTGGCTTTATTTTGTTGAATACATCATGACACGGTGTAATATGTCAGTTGTTGTATTTACCTAATTTTTATACTTTCTTTTGTCACATCACTGTATATATTTCACCCTCCTTCCTACTTTTAGCTTTGGTGCTTTCCCATTTGGAAATATTTTTTTTTAGAGTAAACAATGGTATTTATGTTAGGTTTTGTGGCAAATTGAAGCTGTTTGTGTAGACTATTCCTGTAATTCTAACATTAAAACATTGTTGGGCACAGTGCCAAGAAAATAGCATACAAATGGATTATTATTGTTTTATATTGCGCAATCATATTCCGTAGCGCTGGTTTATCTCTACAAACCGTAGAGAATGTAATGTTTTGTTAATTTAAGTGATAGATCCACCTTTTAGTTGCGGATACCGCATAGTCTAGAACAGGGATCCCCAAACTCGGCCCTCCAGCTGCTGCAGGACTACATCTCCCATAATGCTCCTTCAGCTAAGGGGCTGGCTGAGGAGTATGGGAGATGTAGTCTAGAATAAAGATGCCATCATTTGTGGAGGTATGAAAACAATGGGCTGTATATGTGCTGTAGTGGCTTTTGTTGTCCCCTGCCATATGGAAGATACCCATATATATATATAGGAATCGGAGCTTCTTAATAACGTCCATCATATAACCCCATTTAATTAAACACAAGGAAACACATGTAGCTTTTATCCTTATATTTATTAAAGTATCAAAAACACAAAAACTTCAACATATAGAAAAACAAAAGGCTTTAAAGTACCTTATTCTTATAATTATGATGTCTGTGATGAACATACACTAAACATGCAAATCCTCTCACATCTGTAATATCGTGAGCGGTTTTTACAAAATTGTACCACAACGATAATTAAACCTGCAGATGTTACACTTAGTGAAAAAATATATATATATACGTCTAACATACATGCCAATAAACACTTGAGTATAACAAAAAGCCAAACATTACACGACGCCTGCGTCACATGTAATATATTTGGATATATATTATATAGGCAGAACCATACAACACATTTGGAGCAGAGAAGTTTGTTCATTTGGAACAATATATAGAAGTCAATTCTAGTTTTCCCCCCCGCTCATTACATATAATAAATTCATAACACTATCGTCAGAAAAATTAAAAATTTAAACAGCGCAGGCACATGAGAATTAAGTTGGATAACGTCCAACACGTCCCCCCTCCCCAAAAACTACGCCATATAGGATTGATATGCACATAATTTGTAGGTAAAGAAGCCATTATTTTTTTTATAGCAAGAGCATAACACTAGCTCGCTTTTTGTAAATTGAGAGAAATTGTATTCTATGCAAAATCTCACATTATTTTTTTTTTGGTGTTTTTATAAAATTTTGGTTTCCCCGTTTATAAATGAAACATTTTATATTTTAGGACCTAACAGCTGAGAAAATATTGATATTTTCTGCTGCAGTGTATAGAAACCCAAAAGCATTTAGTATACTACACTTGCGTGGTAATGTTGAGGTAAGGAGGCTCAGCCTGTATTATTATCAAAAATATTATATTATATATATATGATATATAATATATATATATATATATGAACGTTTTGCTCACTTTTATTAATGAACACCATTATGAAAGTGCAATGGTTTTGGCTTTTCCATATAATTTCAGTTAATATGGGCAGCATGAGTCAGATTTGGTTTTCTCCATTATACTGAGTTTTAGTAAAGATGAATTAAGATTTTCTAATACTGCAAATATAGTGTTGATTTTAAAAAAGGGGATAAGAACATTATCAGCCTCGTTACTCTTACCAGTTGGATGTACAGCAAGAGCACAGAAGGCAATGTTGGAAAAAGTGAAATTGATCCCCTTTGGACTATTCTGAATTAACTTTTAAACCGATTCTTGTCCGTCTGGCATCTTCAATGTTAAATGGCTAACAAACCATTAAAAGAGAGATTCTGAATGTTACAGAAAGAAAACAAAAAGCTTCCTTAAATGTTATTATTGGACAACAGTTTGCGGGACTTTGTGCAAAGAAAAAACAAACAAAAAACTTTTTGGCATTACAAGTTCTGCCATTCCCTCCGAAGTCATACAAAATGCCCTGTTACCCAGAAAATGCTACTTTATATCACTTGGGTAAGTCCCGGGGGCTCTTTATGCCCTAAACAAAAAGCATTTGCCGCACTCTTGTTACAATAATCAAATTGAACAGTCGAAAATCCAGCAGCTCCCGGCCTTAACCCAGTGAGTAGCAATCACAATAATAAAAGACGTTCGCCAACGTGGATGAAATGTAATTCTGGGCAGGTACGCCGAGCCAAAAAGCCATGGGGCTAATGTACGGACCTTGTCCAGTCTTCAACACTTCTGAAGAGAAACCTTTTCTTTTTCTTTTGACTTGTAAGGCAGCGGCTCGGAGCTTAAGACTTCTGCGCAAGCAACTGCCTGAAAACACTCAATACTTTCAACTTGTGCTTTTTCCTTTTTAGCAAAAAAAAGCAAAAATTATCACATAGGTCAGCTATTGGAGGCAAAACTAGTCCATTACTCTTGTTTACAAAAAAAAAAGACAGCATATAACTGTTTTTAATGGCTTCCAAGGACACCAGTCGAGAAAAAAAAAAGTTGAGAGTATTGGGCATACAACTCAGGTGAGATACTTTCCACCGACGTGACTTGTTCACTTCGTTCTTCATAGAGCTTCCTTTTTCCCCGGACGGAAATTCCGCAGCAACCTGGCCCCCCTCCAGAATACATCATATCCACGAGGGCTCAGGAGTTCTACTTGCAATACAATAGCGGGATTCGATTGTCTGTCTCAGTCATTTAGCTCTGAAGGGTTCCGTCTTTGATCTGTTGGATAAAAAGGTTCCGTTCATCTTCCGGTGTCCTTCCGTTCTGCGCTCGGACTATGCAGGTAGGTCGATGGAGGTTAAGCATGTATATTAAGTGTTGCTTCTCGTTCTTTAATTCCTCGATCTGGGCTTTCAGATCTGCGTTGATTGATTCCAACTTCTCAGATTCCTAAAGGGGAAAGAAAAAAAAAAAAAAAAATTTAGCAAATGAAAGTTTTCAGGAACTCAAGAGCGTAGTTCTACTGTTTTGCCAGGAGATGGCGCTGTAGGCACATATTTTGATTCAGAGTTTTAGAAGTTTCATCATCACAATAATCAGGTTGCTATAGCGATAGCATAACTTTTTATACATAAACCCCAATTTTCTATTTAGGAGCACAAGAGAAAAATTGAACATAAATAATAATTACATTAATCTGGTGGAAGTAGGGAAAGCCGTATGCGGGTGATGAGGTTTTATTCCCTCTACGGTTGGGGGTCTCCGGGTTTCACATCCTTACCTTCTGCAGACTTTCAGTTTTTTCCTTCTTTTTGTTTCGACATTTAGCAGCTGCTACCTTATTCCTTTCTCTTCTCCTCTTTTTCCTCTCGTCCTCTTCTGGCACAAACTGCAAGACAGAGACCAGGAGCGATTACAGGTCGGCTGCGCAAACAGACGGAATAAGCGCGGTTACAGGGGGCAACGTTCTATATCACCCGCGATATTTCGAGTAGAAAACCCACTTTTCCGAGAAGCGTTCAACCTTTCTTCCCAACACTCTCAGCCAGCACCCTAATCAAGCCATCTAAATGATCAACAACCTCTACAGATCATCCGGACTCAACCAACTCATCAACCACCGACTAGATTGTAAGCTCCCAAGAGCAGGGCCCTCTTCTCCTTTTCTACCAGTTTGTCATTATTTGTGATTTTAAGTTATTTTACTGACTCTGTTGTAACAGCGCTATGGAATCTGCAGGCGCTATAGACATAAATACCGTCTGTGAGAAGTGACAGCTGTTAATATAGATCTAGAAGAACATACTGTATGAAATAATGTAGAATTCTGACCCTTTTCATACGGTTTCATAAAGTCATAATTTAAAACGAACACGCAGACACACATTAGTTCAGTACATGGTAGTCTGTATTCGATAGAATTCTATTTAGAATACTGGGCTTCGGTGAAATAAACCAGTTCTGGAAGGTATGTACAATGCGTTCTGCTGCGATGTGCTGCGATGGCAGTGTGTCGGTATGCAAATTTACCCCCTCTCACTATGACATCATTTACAGCGTGTCATAAGTCACTGACACCTTGAACTCTGACTCGGCAGTCTTTGCAGGTAAGAGTGCGCCGTTTATGTAAAGAGACTCAGAGAGCAGCCCATAGTCTCACACCAGTCACGCTAACCATAGAGAAAACCCCAAACCATTAAAAGACCAACAAATCATTGATCAGACAGTCATGTTATTACACGTGTGATAAACACAGTAACATAGAATGTGAGGGCCCATGTAGTCCACCCATTCTCGCCACTGTAATGACTCAATCCTCAATCAGCCGTTGGTCTCGTCTTAGATTCTGTAGCCATATGCCTATCCCATGCAGCGTTAAATCCCATCACTGTATTTGCCTCTACCGCCTTTGCTGGGAGGCTGTTCCACTTTTCTACCACCCTCTAAGTTTGTATGTATGAAACCTACCTCAGTTTTAGGGATGGACACTTGCACGGGTCCTTCAGAGACTACTACGGTATCCAGCGTGCAGGGGGCTCTGCGCTTATTCTGAATGGCGAACCTCAGTTCCTCCTTTACCAGCGGCGTGAAGTTGGCGAAGTCTTCGAAGCCAAACGACATCGTTGGCGAGAGGCAGGGAACGATCGCCGAGGCGCTGACCTCCGCCGCCGATCCTTGTCCAGCGTATTGAAGCATCATTTTCTGAAAACAAAAAATAATAATAATTAAAAAACTACAATTATAATAAAAAATAATAATAATTACACAAGTAGGTGTTTAGGATTAAAATCTAAAGGACACATTGGGCTCTTCTATATACTTGGTCACACATGTGGGCGATTTATATGATTTATCTAAATATTTACCAAAACAAGCTTATTTTTACCCATCTAGAATAATAACAGAACATCGTCTTGGAATTAGCTCCGTCCGGTACGTTCACTGCATTTAATAGAATTTGAAAATGTTTTAAAAAATGCCATAAATGCGTGTTTTCAGCTCACTATTACTTATTATTATTTATTGTTTTGTATAGCGCCATCATATTCTGCAGCGTTGTACAACGTGACCAAAGCTCATTCTAGAAATACCTTTATAATACAGCGGTTTAAAATCCAAAGAATTCACGAAGGCAATAAATTCCGAGTACAAAAGTTAACAGGGGGCATAAATAGCGCGGTTTATGACTAGAAACGCCGACGGCTTTATTTTTAGTGGCAAATCACCTA
Source organism: Spea multiplicata (assembly GCA_009364415.1). Lineage (NCBI taxonomy): Eukaryota > Metazoa > Chordata > Amphibia > Anura > Pelobatidae > Spea > Spea multiplicata. Next base: position 33,938 of record VKOC01016858.1, read on the forward strand.
TGAACCTTTCGGTTTTGCTATGGATTGGCGGTGAATGCCGCCAATCCATAAATAATAATAAATAAAATAATAATATTTGATGTAACCATAAAAATGCCAAATTTCGTAACATCAGGGTGTTCATTAGGCTACAATGTATCTTTTACAAAGTATTTCTTCTGTTGTGGCGGAAGTTATTTCTATAACTTGCTTAACATGTAAAATGGAATGCAAAGAAGTTTTACTTTATTGAGAAGATACTAGGTAAGTGGAACAGCCACCCAGCAGAAGTGGTAGAGGCCAATACAGATATGGAATCTAAGACGAGACCAACGACTGGTTAAGTTCTTAATAAGTTTTAAGTCTTTATAGCAGGAACAGAGGGCAGAGCAGGTGGCCGAATGATTCTTATCATCCTTTGTCTAAGTGGAACTGCAGCTTTAAGGTCAGCGTTTTCTGCTCCCTCACCGCAGAGCCGCCAGTCATTCACGAACGAGGAAAAATAACTTCATTTTAATCTCGGGACTTCCCCCTTAGAGTCCAACAGTCACAGGGGAGTTGGCAAAGTTCTCTGAACTCAAAAAAAAAAAGCTCTGAAAAACACGTAATTAGCAACTAAAACAAACTGTTTTTCGACAAGGTGCAAAGTCGTCTCATTCCAAACCACAGCCCGGTGACATTCACACGCCGGCTTCAGAAACATAACGAGACGGAAGATCGGCCCCATTCGGCCCGTTTGGACTGCCTGTTTTCCCTGCTGTAAGGACTCAGACCTTAACCAGTTGTTGGTCTCATGCATGTTCAGATTCAGTCACTATATTAGCTTCTACCACTTCTGCTGGAAGGCTGTTCCATTAATCTACCACCCTCTCAGTAAACAAAGCTTTCCTTCCATTGCATATAGCAGTCCGGTTGTATAGTTATAACTATGTATGTCAGAGGGTACATAGCTACCAATTCCAGGAATTCTGTACCCCCAGTCCTGGCACTCCAGCCTGCATGGAAAGGAAATTATTCCACTTCACTGCGCATGCAACCAACCTATATAAGGGTACACTGGACCCTGCCCAGAAATAACAATAAATCATTGCATGAGCCCCTACCACTTCTACTGGGTGGCTGTTCCACCTATTTACTCATCTCCCTGTTACGCACCTACAGTGAGGCAAGCATTCTCTTTTGACATTGTGTCCCTTTAAACAGTCAGTTCACGTCCTCAGTACCCGGCTGCTGCCCCATCTGACCTTTTACCGGCACCGGCCCCTTATTGCTTCATTCGTTTTTCTGGCTAATCTGCTTTTCTGCTCTTACAAGCTGATGCAATCAGGAAGTCATTCTCAATTACCCAAGAAATAGGCCCAAAAATGTTTTCTATGTCATCACACAGCTTTGGTTGTGTAACATTATACAACAACGCCTCGTGTCAATCGTGGGCCAAAAATTGGTTCATTTCATTAAAAAAAAAGAAGAACATGCAGATTCAACGCAAAAACCTGCCGCTAAGTGAATAACCCCAAATACCCCCAATCATAAATAAATAACCCAAAATACCCCAAATCATAAATAAATAACCCAAAATACCCCAATCATAAATAAGCAAATATACTATTATTTAGTATTATGGAAAACAAGCATTAAAATAAATAAGTGGATCTCAGTTCAAATAAATGATTCTAATGGTTATTTATTGTTTATGGTTATATATATATGCCATCATATTCCGCAGCGCTGTACAATCGGATATATGGTTAGACTATCTCTATACAGCTGTCATGGTAGAGGGATGATGCTGTGTTTACATGGACCATACCGCCTAACAGTCCTGATTTGGGGCCCACTGCCCTATGTTGCTGCCACACTGCCTTGGTTCTTGCAGGCTTGGGGGGGTCGTGGACTCGTTGTGAAGACCCCCTGATCTGTCAATCTGCATATTTTGCTGACCCTAAAGGGGACCGAGCTGTTCCCCGTCTGTGTGCCATACTGGCTAGCATTCCTGAGACACTCGGCTAGCAGTACTGAGAGTGGTTTAACAATATCGTGGAAACTCATCCCCAGCAAAGGAGATCAATGGAGAACGAGACAGATCTGGCCCCACGGACCCCAAAATTCACACTTTATATCCTAATAAGATATAAGTATAAAGCGCCCGTGAAGCGTTCCCCCTGATCTGGGGTTAAATTGTATACATTAACTTCGGGACGCCTTAAATAAGTCGTTTGTTGATCCCAGGATAAACACCGAGGTGCAGCTCAATAGAGAAGATGAAGAGTGAGAAGTGACTCATACTCTGAATCCTCACTCCCGAGACCGTGATTCACTCCCGCATTACAGCAGAGGTGTTTTCACCCAAGTTTACCTTTCACCACAACTTTTCACCTTACGCTGCCATCTCATGCATGTTTTAAATTACCTCTACCACATCTGCTGGGAGGCTGTGCCACTTATCTACCACCCTCACAGTAAAAAAAAAAGAGAGAGAAAGCGAGAACATCCTTTACAGCTGTCAATATAATTAACTTTTCGGAAGCTACAAGACTACAATCAAAGTCTGTGAAATGCATAAAGCTCCGGCGGCTGGGAAATCCCACGTTTACAGGAGCGGTGCAACCAATCATGCATCTGAGAAGCCGAAGCCTTTTATATCTCTATTATTTCCCCCAAAAAGTAGAGGGGTCAGTAGAGTAAACTGTCCAGACTCGACTCGAGTCTCACGTCCTCGCATGCTACAACTCGCAAAGCATCCTGAACATTCGCTGGTGTAAGAGGTGTTAGCGTGTGTGCGTGACCCGGCAGTGACCCGGCAGTGACCCGGTGTGCGTGACCCGGCGTGGGCTCCAGGTCTGAAATCTACATAAAAAAAGTGCCCCCCCCCTATATGATGGGAGGCAAAACAATAAAAGACATCAGGGGATATAGAGCCCACTTCCACCACCCACCCTGTGCCCTGTTTACATATAATGTATATGCCTATGGGCCATCCAATGCCCGGCCACACGCATGCCCTGCGCTGTGAGTTATTAATAACCCTTTAAATATCCAAGGTAGGGGGCTGAGGTCATCCAGTGAACCCTTTGGGTGTCAGGAAGGCGGACAGTGAAAAGCACCCAAAGGCGCCAGCGTAAGAATGAACCAGTTAACCCCCGCCTTTAACTGATGCCCTTCCGTCCCCGTCTCTAAGCCATGGAGATGGGCGAATGCGGGCTGCCGATAGTGAATGCAAACATTTTACCAGCTCGCATTCACTTACATTTTACTGAACCTTCTGTACTATCGTAACAGGGTGAGCTTAAACTGCTTAAGGCAACGGCTAGTAGTCAAGCATCCGCCATGTCGCCATAACAACAACTATCATAACAATAATATTTTTTCGATTTGATCTTTTTTTAACTTTTACACTAATATAGCGTCACCTTATATTTTCTCCCGTTGAGCGTTACCGAGTACAGTGTCTATGATACCAGCTCTCCGCAGGTCAGAGTAGGCAACCCCTGGCTCAAACACGAGTTTATTGACTACAACACCTATCATCCTCTCCCAGCTGATGACCTCTGCAGGGAACTCATCAACTGTCAAAGAGCTGAAAGCTCCCTGTCCCTTACACACATAGGGTCAAAATCTCGCTCACGCTAAGCCCTTCCCGTGTGGAGGTCCGTGTGAACAACGTGAACATTTAAAAGATTCTAAGCTCGCCAGCAGGACCCTCTCGGTCCGTCTTAGTCTGTCAGTTCTTGTTTTGTCAGACCCTTTGAATATAAGGACTGTAAGAAGCGCCGCGGGAATTGCCGCCGCTATATAAATAAAAGATAATAATAATAGTAATAATAGTAATAATAGTAGTAATAGTACCCTGGGGGCACCGAGTACTTAGTCTGAATGATCTCGTCAGTATTGTTTTCTCCGCTGAGAGCCATCGCCACCTGTTGGCCACACACGTGCACTACACCCCACGAGAACTGAAAGTATTACCCAGCAGTTTCATCATAATGCGAGATCACACAGAACAGAAACGATGTTCCCCGACGGGGACCGAGCACGCCGGCAGCCGCTTACACGCCGACGGCCACTCACACCAGCAACCGCTCACACACACTGACGGCCGCTGCTCACACACCAGCAATCGCTCACACACCGACGGCCGCTCACACACCCGGGACACACTTTATCTCGCATTCCTTTACTCCATTGTAGGGTAGAAAGCAGAGATTAACTTACCCCAGGTAAACACAGACATTGACAGCGGACGTAAAGACTCAGAGCTTAATCAGTCGTCGGTCTCGTTTTACATCCAGGAGCCATATGCCGAAGCCATACATGATTAAATTCCCTCACTGTATTAACCTCTACCACCTCTGCCAGGAGGCTCTTCCCACGTACCTACCACCCTCTCCATAAAGATTCTAAAACTTCATCTTGTTCTAACATTTCTCCTCCTGTACTTTGTTAAATGACTTTAAATGTTTCTCTCCTTTACAGATTGTGATAACAAAGTAACAGAATCCTGCTCTGCCCTCAAACTTCTTACAAACTTTTAGTTTCTATACAAAGTTTCACTGAGAAAAGTACAAGAAAAAGCCACGAATAAAAGTGAATAATCGCCGCGATATTCCGGGAGCTCGCAGGTTAATGGAGCGTCAGGTACATGTGTCTAGCCCCCCATCCGCAGCTCGTCACCCACAGCGCACCCCAAATAACCCCCTCTACAGCCACGGAAGGTGGGGGTATAAGTGGGGGTACTTCAGAGGGGCACCCGCACCTCCGTATCAGGAATATCCAGAAAGGAACGACACTTCCTAAAAGTGACTCAAGAGCAGCAGTGGAAGGGGGCAGTTATTTGGGGTAAAAAGTCCTGGGATGAGTCAGAAAACGTGACTGTGCAGAGCTGCCGATCGCACACAGAAACAAAGAAAGTGAGCGCCGAGCCCCCCAGAGCCGGAGAGTTGGGGCAGCAGCCCCTCTTACCTCGCTGGAGCTGTCGGTGTCCTCCGAGCAGGGGCAGGCAGGCAGGCAGAGGTGCCCCGTGTGAGTGTCAGTGACCGTGTGAGCCTCCCTGCCTCCGCCACTCACTCGCTCCACTCTCTCCTGCCCGGGGTTGCATCACCTCTTTATATAGCGGAGGGCCGTTCTGGAATGCTGGCCCCGGTCTGACGTCATTCTATTAATAGCAGGCAAGTTAGTGTTGGCGGTGATGCAAGCGGAGGGAGCAGCTAGAGGGGGGGGAGGGAAGGAGGAGGGCGCTGGGGGAAGCCTCTCTCTCTCTCCATAACGGCGCTGGGTTCCCGCAAGAGCATTAACCCTTGCCTGGCATGCCTGGGACGAGTGGGGCTGGAAAAAGTGCAGCGATAGCCGCCCCTGTGCGCTGCCAAACGGACATAGGGGGCGCTTTTCCACATGTTTTGGTGTTTGGATGTCGCTGTTGCCCAGCAATGCCGAGCCCGGTAGCGGAGATAACATAACAGATGAGGGGGGGGGGGCATTGCACGGCGGGCGCAAACGCTGGGTTTGCGCTACTGATCGGCGCTATTTTCACAAAACAAATGGCTAATTATTTATTTTACCTTTACATTTACTTTAAATTGAAATGTATTAGTAGTAGTATTATCATTATGATGATATGCTATTATCATTATGATTATTATTATCATTATTATTATTAGTAGTGTTATTATTATTATGAGTATGATTATTAATAGTATTAATATATTAGACCAGATTCTGTCTTGGAAATTGCAGTCAGTGTAAAATAATGACATTTTATTGAGCATTAGAAAGAATAATTCTCCATAATTATCCAGTTATTATTATTATAATCGCAGGAAATCGTTACTCTCCAGCTCTACTGCTCTATGTTCGTATAACGATCATTTATAATCACATTAGATTGTAAGCTCCTTTGAGCCGGCCCCTGCTCACCTTTGGGAAATCCAAATTGTTATGTGATGAACAACTTCTTATGTTGCCCGTTGTGCAGCGCTGCAGAATATGGCGGCGATATATAAATCAATAATTAATTATAATAATATTAAAAATGAAAAAAAAAATAAATACAAATAATATAAAATGAATATGGATGCGCACACGCGCACACGCTTGTGCTGTTCATACATTTTGTTAACGATCTAGTGATGTATTATTTATGCATTTAATGTGTATGATGAATGGATTTTTGATATAAAAGTCTCCATGACGGTTGTCGCGAGCTGGCGGGTTGTCGACGGGTCGCTGACTACAGAAAGCCGCAGGACAGCCAAATTATGCCGAATATTATATAAGCCTTGCCATTAAGTACTAGAATGAAGCATTTTCCCCTAAATAAGGTATTTACATGTAACTTTTGCGCACTCAGGGTTATAGAAGGAGGTTGTGAATGCATGGCACGGATGTCCAGCAGAGCTGGTAGAAAAGGATACGCCAGTCTGTTATCTATTGGTTCATTTCTGATGTTCTAATCGATTATTTCTACAGAAACATGTATATTCGGCTCAAGCACACCGGCGTTACAATCCATACCGTTAGTAGTATCTACATGGTGCTTAACACCGGAGAAGAGACATCTAAATAAACCAACGTTAGATTAATAGAGGATCCGAAATAATCTTTTCATTTGGATTTATTTTATTGTAAATAAAATATTCTAGAATGAAACCGTAACCCCTGCTGCGTTCTCTTTCCTTCGTAAAGTAGTGTCTTTTAATACCCTTTATATACCATACCCTGTGCTGTATTATTTGCCAGATGACTCTATACTATGCTATAATACCCTATATATAGGGTATATATATATGCATAGAGTAAGAACCGGAAGAAATAACATATCTGATATTGCAGTGAAGCGATATGCTTTGAAGCCGTATTATGTCACAAAATAGTCTATAACCCCTTAGCCATAATTAGAGCCGGTTAGAGAAGTCCGTGCGGAGTATAATCTTACACAGAAAAAGCCGTCTTAACTTCGTGTTCTTAGGATCTGCATCCGTTATTCCTCCCCATTAAGTTATCTCTATAAGATTAAGTTGCTGATTGTTGCTCATTGGTTCGGGGATCCTTGGTAAGTGTGGAGTGGGTAGAAAACGTACATCGTGGACGGGAAATTTCTCAGATTTGCTAGTCTCGCAAGAGCTTTCAACTTCCCTGCAGTAACAGAGACTTTTATTTGAAACGAAATGCCTTGGGAACAGATTTGATAAGCGAGATGAATTAATCTCAGAGCCGTGAAGTTAATAGTTCCCAATTCATCACGTTGGTGGCAGACTATTAGTGTTTATATAATGGTACGCCGATTACAGCGTCGATATAACCAGTAATAAGTAGACTCACTTCTGCTTCTTGGATTATGATCCTGCCTGAGTTTAGTTACTTTAGTAACTTTGCTGTTTTACTTCCCGGAGTCAGCTTTTTTATTTTGTCAAGTACTGGAAGTGGACAATAAACCCAATTTATCACGTGAAATTAATTGTGTTATAATACAGTATCCACTTTATCAAGGAGAACATGCTAGACATTGCAGAAGACAGATTGGAAGCAAACGTATAGATCAAATTTTGCCATGTGCAATAATAAAGCAATGCATTGCGGGATAGGGAGATTCTAAAGTAGATTTTTCAGCAAAATACACTTTCCAGCTCTATGAAAACATCTTTAAATCTAAACTTTGTCTTTGTCTGACACAATGTATGGGTCAAATTGTTGGTCTGTGAAAATGGGCTACTGATAGAGGTGATGGGAATCTCCGAGGTTATTATATTAAAAAAATGTCTCTGGTGTAGAGTTTGAAAAGCTGTCTTATCACCATGGAAACCAATCGGCTGTTCTTATTGATTGGTCCAGCCCATTGGTTGCTAAGGTAACATAACTTTGTAGAATTACTCTTTATATATTATTATTATTATTGTTATATATAGCGCCATCATATTCCGCAGCGCTGAATATTACACTTTTAACATATTCTACTGACCACCCGTACCTTCAAATACCCCAAAAAACGTCTCAGTATAATGGCAGCTGTTACCCTATCGATAATGTTGTGCCATTCATACTACCCCACCGACTGCCTTTCCCCCACATTGTAGTTACTCGACACACAGAGATGGCACTGATTAGCTGAAAAGCTTTGGTGCCATAGCAGCGGTAAAAACCCGTGATCCATTTATGAGGGGTGTCCTGGCTTACATCTAATCTGCATCAGCTTTTTTATAGATGAGACAGGATTTTATTGGGGAGACAGCTGTCCAGTTTTCATGGCAATACTTTCGACCTTGACTTTACACATGTGTGAGGACATTGTACACTGTATTATATATATGTGTTATGTATGTATATATATATATATATATATATATATATATGCAAACATATATATATATATATATGCAAACATATATATATATATATATAATGCAAACTATATATATATATATATACATACATATGTGCGTTATAGAATAGAGAATATATGTAGTATATTATATATATATTTATTTAACTAAATATGAATTATTTAGAAAAATCTTCCGGACTGTATGGTTCAAAGGGGAGGCGAAAATGTTCCAGGGAAGCTAGGGGTAAATTGAAAGAGGATCTGGTACTTACCCAAGTCCATCCATTTTAACTTCCTTTTCTCGGAATCTGCATGATTGTTGCTTGTCGGTAATTTATTGTTAAGTTGCTGCTTGTTGCTGATCGGTTCAGGCAGCCTTTGGCCGGCAGGAGAACGGAAGAGAACTTCACCGTAATTGATCAGCTAATGCTAATCGTGCCACATTCTGCCACAGATCTCACCTTCCCTTTCATAAAAGTTTACACTAAATATCTCAAAAACACTGATTGGCAAGCAAAAAAAAAACATTACATATAAGTAGTGTTAATAAGAGAACATAATAATATATTTTTTAAATAATCCCAGGAACAGATAGAAGGGTCACTCGCCATGATAAATAATAAAAAAAAGTTATTTAAGACCAGACTAACCATGCGCACACTGCAAGTGAAAAAAAGATGGGCCGCTGGTATTATCAATAACCATTTAGCGTAAATAGATTATTTTCTTTTTTAACTTTAGCATAATTAAATTATTAATATATTTATTACAATACAAATATTCAAAGGCTCTGACAGAACTAGAACTGACAGACTAAGGCAAACCCATACATTAGGTAAAGAGGGGTCACAAGAGCTTACAATCTAGAGGTATCATGTCTGAGATCAATACAGCACTATAAACGACTATTACCTACGTTATTATTATTAATATTTTTATTACTGTACAATTTGTCAGCTATTCTGTTTAATATTTCACAACATTTCACGTAGGTTTAACCATCTGCTACAATAAAATCGATCTTTAGAAAGAACACGCGGCTCCGTAATACGTTAAGTACCGGGGACATCTACAAGACATTGATCAGGTTTTAATTTTTCACGTTCCAAAATACACCCTGAGGTGTCCCCTGCCTTAATCCTACATCTGATTAACCTCGATGTTCTGAGTGAAAAATGAAAGTGAAAAATGAGTGAAAGTGAAAAATAACCTTAATTGTGGGCTGGAGATAATAATAATATTTGAATAATAAATGTAATTAATCATTAATAATAATTGGTTTTCTGATAGTCGTGCATAAATTCACGTGATTTATACAGGTTTTTATTGGCCTGCAGGTAAAATGTAAGGATATCGGTAGATTTGCAGACCTGTGTGAGATGGAGTGACAGTGATGAGACTATTAAGACAATGAGCAGTGCATATGATGACATTGTCACCTTGGACCTATTAAGCTCTGAAGGACCTCCTTGTCCTCTTGGTCTTGGTCTATCACAATATAACCCAACACTTCATTTTACTTCCCATGACCTTAGTACAACTGGGATAGTTTCAAGGTAGGTCTTTGATCTCCTCAACCTTCCCATCGAGAACCGTGGCTCTCTACCAAGACAAATTGTCCCCCGTCAGATGCTGAGTGTGGGGATAGAGAGCAAATGCATAGAAGGGCTTCTGATCCCTCAAAAAGTTAATTTAAAGGTGACATTTACGGCATACAATGGCTGGAGTGACCCTTTACCTTGTTGCTAAGTCTTAGAAATCGGGTAAAAGGTTACATAGAAGGTAAAAGACTCGGAATCTCATGTTATCTCCCTGTGTGCAAGGTTCTGTCTTTATATGTGAAACAGAGGATCAGTTGTATCCATTGAACGTAGAAAAATAATGAGATGGTCTAAGAATAAAAAATAAAAAAAAAGAAGAAACCCCAGGCAATGCTACGCCCCTTGTTTGTATTTGAATCTATAACCCTTGTCCTTAATTCTCTTTATCTCATGTTTGAATATAAAAGTAACCTTCAATCCACGTTGTTGAAATACAAAGCATCTAGAACACACGTAGACTAGAAATAACAGAACATACAAATGATCCAGTCTGATCCTCTATGGTGATGTTAAGAAGAACAAATAGAGGTGTTCTCCAGACCAAAGCCTGGCTCTGCCCAGCTCATCAGAAGCAAACAACGCGAGCCGGGGCGGAGACAGCAAAACCGGCTCCTCTCTTTCTCTGATCAGGTTCTAGATCAGTAAGCAACTGCACAAGGATCCTCCATGCCTCACCAGTGGGTCTGGATCATCTCAGATATGGCTCGTCGAAGTGGGCTTGGGGATCCATCTCAGCCCAAACTCAGTAAGCGCTGCCTTACCTCTCACAAAGATGTTAGAAATCCTAAGAAAAGAAAAAAAATATTTAGGAGATGATCGGGCTTCTTAATTTTATGCGGGGGGGAGGGGGCAACCAAAAGGAAAATTGCCTACTTTCTCCATGTTTTTCTATGGGGAATGGTGACCAATTGGAGAAGTGCCTGCTTTCTGTACGCTATCCAATGGGGATCAACACAGGACGTCTGGATATGGCCACCCTGAGACACCAATTCCCCTGCAGGCCACCAGCACTCCCATCACATCTTCCCGATCCGGTACAGTAGACCTGGAAGCTGCCATTACTGGTGGTCATGTGATTTTTGGACCCCTCTTACTTCACATAAACCTCATTGTGCTTGTTGCTTTACAGCAAACTGTCCCGAAGTGAAACTAAGATATTGAAGAATACATTTTTTTTCCATTAAAACTAAAATGAATTTGAATCAGAACTCTCTCATGAACATTTATAAATTAATTATTCGGTGAAAAGAGTGCTTAAGAAAATGCACCTTCATTTCAGAAAAAAGGCAGCATAGGCAGAAGACAGGTATTTTATTGGGATTTAAACGGAACGCAATATTCGGGTATCAGCTGATGGTCCAGGATCCAGTTATATGAAAGATGGTAACTGTACCCACATGTCGAAACGGAAGGCTGTGTCTTGGATTAATGGAGTAAAAACCAGACACCCTCTTGGTCTTAATACGGATTAGGTGCTCCCTTGCCTCTTCCAACGTTCACGATGGCCAAGGACAGTCCTGCTTTCGAATATCAAAATATTGATGGACTGGATGGAGGGGCCGGCAAACGTACAGATAGATAACTAGAACAACAGAATACTGGCTGTTATACGAGCAAAAATAGAATTTATATATTCTTGGTAATTTAATACTAGATCAGGTATAGCATTACATGAAAATATTCTGGATAGCAATCGCTATATAGAGGGACTCCCTGCCAGGTACACAGACATAAAACACGGGGCACATACCTGGGAACTTTCTAAACGAGCGGACCCTGAGACTGTTGAAATATTTACCCTTTAATAGCCTAATGACACGGGTCATCATGTAAACCTTGACCTGTTATTATCTAAAAAAATAAATTAATTCACCTGCATTCAAGCAGGAATATCAACCACAACATACTGGTGACAAAATCACCTGCTGGGAGTCTTATATATGACCAGAGCGGTATAGAACGGGAAGGAGTCGGCTCCAGACTGTGTGACCCTGAAAATCTGCCCCTTCATCCTGAGATTGGGGCAAAAATCCTGAGACTCCGAGGCAAACACTAAGAGTTCCCGGGTCTGATGGCCCAGTACAGCACCAAAATACAATCACTACTGAATCCCTGCCGTGGAAATCACCTGTGCTTATTATTATTATTATTATTATTATTTATATGATGTTTACGTTTTTTTAGAGTTATGTTTCCAGATCAGACGTCAAAGGCATTCCAAGAGGATTTCATGCAAATTCACCCTCATTCCCCTAAAAAAAAACTGCAATGGAATCGTTGTCCCAGCCCAAGTGTGAAGTTGTATCAGCAGGAGCATTTGGTTTCCATGGTGATAACTCCAGATATGGATGAGGACGGTCCTTTATAATCGAAAACCATTGTGTGGGATTGCAGGGATTTTGGACTTCTTTCTTGTGGTGTCTTTGGTGGCCCCAAATCTATGTTAATAACACCACCCAGCCGGGAATCCTGGAATTCCTACAGCATTCCTTCCTCGGGAAGAGAGGCATCTTACGTTACATTCCTCCGAGTCCTCGCTTGCACTCGATATTCACACTGAGGAAGCACAATGATCCATTGTGTATCAAATGCCTGTACCCCAGAATCTGGGCATACTCTGTGAGTGACGGGGTTATTAGTACCCCAATTCTGGGGGTTTCAGTTCCAAAATCAGGGCCTTGGGTGCATCTTCTTATACAGTTAGGAGGTGCCTTCTTTACGTCCTACCCAGAGCTATTCATACCGCGTCTCAAGAGCTCAGATGACTTTATGACGGAACTTCCGACAAGTATCAGAAATATATTGTTAACAGAAGTGAACGTCTCATTTCACGTCGATAGGGTCTCCTCATTTTCAGAAGCTCACGTAGGAAAACATCACCGTCTAAGTTGACGGAAGCTGCTTCTGCGTCTTAAGAATGCTTTGAAGAGTCTTGTAAAATACCGGAGGGAATGGTCAACAAAAGAGGCAAATAGACCTCTTCGTTGAACTACTTTGTTCTCATGTTTTCATTGAAGGTGTTGTTCCACTTTGATAAACCATTAATTGCACTCTCTAATGCGCCTTAGAAGATCTGTCATTTTATTCTCTGTTCTGACGGTTTAATCACATAAACACAACACCGAAGCGATTAAGAAAGTTTTTCGGTTTCTACGGCAACAGCCTATCAATGCCTATGAATGAAGTTTACTTTGATGAAATAATTATTTCTGGGAATGGTTTGGCCATTCAACGGTTCTGGGAATGGAATCTCTAATGGTGCATTTAGCTAAAATGTTAAATCTAGAAGAACAGGCGGATTATCACCTTCAGATTCTCCTGTCATTCCTTCACAGCATTCATCGCACGCAGCTCCTCTATGCTCCTGATTCTGGGTACGATAGTTAAATTGGGCATCACGTAGGAAGACCTTTTGTACTTAATGTATGGACGTAAAAGGATATATATACCTTGAATGTAAAGCTTTGGGGATTTTTTTTATTCTCTTTCCTGTAATATTATTGTGGGTGATAAACGAGGTTTGGCACAATCTCCTGCTTCCTCGTTTAACCCAGTTTTGTGACGGTGCGCTGAACCTATTAAGGAAGTGCTATATGTTTGTATGTATATTTACCCAACTGACGTAAGCTAAACATCTACACTTTCTGTTTCCTTATTATACACTGATGTTCAAAGGGTCACCAGCGTGGACAACTTTTGCAATGAGAAAATGATGAAATGTTCATACAAAAGGGACCGGCATTTCAGATATCCCAGGGCTAATAAAACAATCAAGGGTTTATTCGCTTAACATAGAGTTGGCAGGAGAGCTGTGGTTTCAGCTCACACCGTTCACGTTATTACGTAGAACCAACACTGGAAGGATTCTCCAGCACGATGGGCTGAGCTGGCCCTGTATGATGTATTTTCAAAGGAGATCAAACTGATTTACCTATACCTTATACAAACTCTCCTTGCAGCAGAAGCCCACTAGGGTTGGGCCTTTATAATGTATAGTCAAGGCGCTAGAACACATAGGATTTTATTACCCAGTGGCACTGAGCTCTCCATTTAAGTTTTTTTAGAAAATAGTTAGTTATGAATAATTTCTACCAACCACTTTTTACCAATTACTTGATCTTAGAACGTGTTTTGTCTGAATTCAGTCTAGGAGACGGCTGGCACATTTTGGCCCAAACGCAAGTAAAGCCAAGGTACCCACCGAACCTCTTGCCCAGAACACGTAAACACACATGCTGTATACTAAATGTATGCTTGCATGTGATGAGTTATGTTACCCACTGAACTCATAGCAGACTGGCCCAATTCAAACCGGTCCCGGCCCCCTGGGGGTCTTACAAACCGTTTCCCTAGATCTAACTATATGTGGTTTGCATGACTTTTTCTCTGGGTGTGGGGGTGGTGTGTGGCCACGCCCACTCTCTGCCAATGCCCCTCCTAGTCTCTGCCCACTTTCTGTTGCACAAAAGGCATTCTGAGGCTAACCCCACCCCTTGCTCAGCTAGCCCTGCCCCTTACATGGTTACCACCTTCATGCAAAGCCTCAGAAGGTCCAGGTTGTCTACCTTAGGACGTTCCCAGGTATGGGTCTAACTGATCAGGGGTCTCCAGAAGGGGGCTTGCATCCTACTGGTAGCTCTCTGGCTACTGCCGAGAAGCTCTCCAGCAGACAGCACCCTCCATACCTGGAAGACAGAGGTTGGTTCTCTTCAGTTACACTGAGAAACGTTGGGAAAGCAACAGAGAACCTTTTAAGATCAAACCGATTAGTTAATTTGAAGCTTTCTATACAAATGATTTGTGCAAGAAGAAAGCAGGCACTTCTTTTATTTAAAGGTCACGATTTCTTCACGTGAAAATTACAGTATACTTGTTCTGTCTTGTGAAACATTAAAAGGAAATGATTTAAATGGAAATGAAAACATTTATTCACGACAATAAGTACTAGAAGCCTTAGGCTGTTATTCGGAATGCGGACACCGGTTCTGTTTCTAAATTATTTCCTTTCAAAATTTGCTCTTGGGCTACGATTGCCTCCATCCTATGTTCCTCTTCTTATGACATCTGCTAACCGGCTTCCAACAAAGGTTTGCCACATTGTATATTTTTTCCAGGATGTATCCAGGCTATATCTGTTTTGTACATGTTGCTGACCACCACCTATAATGCTACTCTGCAGTATGTAGAATCGGAGCTGGACTTCTAATCAGAGGTGGGTCTGGTACTTTAAGTCCACCGGCTGTCTGATGATGTGGATAAGCTCAGCGTATGGGTGGCTGATGGCCAGCGGCCCACAGGAAGTTTGTTAATATCCCCCCTAATCATACCAGGGTTTGACCCAGAGCCTAGTGAGGAAGCCCTGTCTTCCCAGAGTCTCCAGGTCAGTTTCCTTCTTCTGGCAGGTGAGCAGTGTTTGGCCACATCCATTCTCCACTTACTTTTCTCCCACCCTCTAAGGGCTGTCCGGGGCTATCGACTACATGCCCCATACACAGGACAGGCGGTGCGCACTGCTTTACTGCTGAGCGCTGGAAATGACGACATTTTCCGGCGCTCAGCATTACAAGCCGGCACCGAAACCGAGCTAGAGGGCTCGCAAAAGAGAGGCGCCGGGTACTGACAACTTTGTAAGTGAAAACCACTCGCCGCCCCTCTCTCTCCTCCGCTTTAAAAAAAAAACGGCAAAGTGCCGCCTGGGGCAATTGCCCCATTCTGCTTCATGGTAGGGCCGGCCCTGCCCATACACATAGCTACCCTTGCCCCTTCATGAAGCCATTACCCCGGAAGAGGGAGCTCTCTGGGTAGCCTACAGAAAGTTCCCAGGTATGCATAATGCAGGGAAGCACTGGAAATTTGCATAATGTCATATTATGTAAAAAAAACGTGTTTTTAATCTGATATGAGAAATAAAAATGAATTTAGTGGGAGTTCCCCTTTAAGTGATTTCACTAACTAACTGCATTCTGCCAACTGGACCCTGCATGCTGGAAAAACCCACATGGTTTGTCCCTTTATAGGGCACTCTATAGTCTATATATATTGCTATAGCTGAACCGCAAACAAATGTTTAGCTCACGGGAGAAATAAATATACATTTGCCGGATCGATCATTTGTGAAATCACTGTGTTTCCCGGTATGCAAATTATCTATTCATTCCGGTTGTTCATTTGCATATGGCGCCCAATGTCATAATTCTGTCTCCTTAACAAAAAAGCTCTAGCGCTAAGTCTAGTGTATGACATCTGTGCTCACGGCCAGCGTTATTTCATTATCAAATATTTATTATTTCCCATCGGAGGAAATAGCAGACGTTTTCTAGTATGCAGCAACGCCCTAAAGTATGAGTATCCTGAGAGTGATCCCGTACGAGAGAGAATCTCAGCGCACATCGGGGCCAAGACTCTCTCTCTCTGTTACATGCGAGAGAAACAATGACCTTTGCAGAAGCTCTATTGGTGACGGTGGGGCAATAAGCTAAATCTTACCCCCATTCTAATCGTTACAGGTAGCTACAACATCTTAATTAGGTTTATTGTTTCGTTTTCACTTAGGAAGTCATTCAGCTGTTATTGCGTGTTGTTCTGTATGTAGAAGCTGCTCTCTTGCTGGTGCCTTATGATGTATTCGCTAAAAGCTTTACTCTAAGCAGTGTCTGGATGCGCATGCACAGTCTGCTGAAACCGTGCAAGAGCCCAGGGGCTGCGACTTTCTATAAGGGCGCGCAGTAGGATTTCAGTGCAATATTCACAGCAGCATCACAGGAAACAGAAAGATACAATATGGTGGCAGAAAAGGACCATTCGGCCATATTCCTGCTGTCCGGACTCAGTTGTTAGTCTTATCTTAATTTCAGTAGCCCTATGCATACCCCATGCATGTTTAAATTTCTCTACCATTTCTGCTGGCAGGGGGTTCCGCTTGTCTACCACCCTCTCAGTAAAGTAAAACTTCCTTACATTACATCTAAACCTCTGACCCTATTGTCACATCCCCTCTCTCTCTCATCTACCCCAAGCCGTAGCAATATTAACCAGAGTTTTTTTAAATGTTAGTAAAGCTTGATTCATAAAAAGAAAATACGCACGCTAATTATAAGGTGTCGTTCGATTACAGTTGCCGTGTAACTGAGAATAGTGGCTGAGGGTGATGGGAGCTGTAGTCTAAACATCTGGTATTGCTAAACTTAGTAAAATACCTCCTGATGTGAGAGAACACTGAACTTAGGCGATAAAGGCCCAGATTTTACATGCCAGTGGCTTTAATTCACTGAACCATGAGGTTGTGCCAGCTCTCCCCTCTTGTATCTCATTAGTCCAGCCCCATTTTCCTTCTTTCCTCTATTTTCATGGCTTTCTCACTCCATATCCGGGGATAGAAACATACCTTAGCTTCTAAACGGGGAAATGCAGATAATGATGACAGAGCTGCCCGGTCCTACGATAGCCCTGAAAACCAAGAATACCCAAGAAACAAAGCAAACTTACTGCTGCGCAAGCGGTCAATGTCTTCTATCCCACCACAGATAGAGGCTTGAGGAAGACCTAGCGAGGCCGAAACGTTGTCTGTTTCAGTGGTGGGATAGAGGTCAGTAAAAGCTTCCGGAGCTCCGAGCGAGCTGGGTTTCTTTTGGCCAGTTAAAGGCAGGTATTCCCCAAACGTCCCCCATGCCTTCTGTCTTCTACTTAACTCATTAATACGGCAAAAACCATTGTGCAAATCTATGAAGGAGAAAGAGACAATAAGTTGTATTTTACTTTAAGGTGGAAAACCCAAAACGTCTAACTCATTGCTACCAACCTTTCTTCAAAGTACAAGTATCCAGGTCCTGTGTAAAACTCCCCAATATAAACCATATCCGGTATTTATGGGTATTAAAATGAAAGATCACCCTTCTCGTCACATAGCTTGTATGATGTATGTATGTATGTATGATGTATGTATGATGTATGTATGTATATATATATGTATGATGTATGTATGTATGTGTATTTGTTATTTATTAAGTGCTAACAGATTTACTTTACAGCATAATAAAGGCTGCTACAATATATATATATATATATATAATTTCTTAAAAGTAAAATGTCTAATATATATAAATATATATATATATATTTATAATATGTCTCATATATATATATTATATATTATATAATATATAATTTTTATTTTATTTTTTACTGACGATTTAAAAGGAAAACATACGGTTCGGATAAATACATTTTACACATATATGTCCGGATCCAAGCAACAGCTCGCTTTCATAATTCCCCTCCTTTAATGTCAGGGAAGGATCAGCGGAACTATAAGAAATAGTATGTGTTTATGGTGTGTGATATTCACCCCGCTATGGGAGCGTCTGTACAATATCTGAATGGGTGTGGGTAGAAAATTGCAATTATCACCAGGCTTCATGCTGAAAACTAAGGGGAGCTTTTAATTAAGATCCAGAAATGATGAGCTTGGGTATTTATTAAAGTGAGTCCAGTATAGGTTTTGTAGGGTATCTCGTATCTCGGTACCCCAGATACTGCCACGTATGAAGATACTGCCTCTCTGGTTGAATAAAGAATGATCATGAGCAGCAGGTCTTGGCAAGAAGGTATTATGAGTTGAGATAAAGTTTATGTATTCTTCTTTAAAGTTTTTCAATAATATAATCAATAGGTCGTCAAGTCATATTCAAAGTCTTCATTAAAAATCCCTGCCCTATAGTCGCACTTCTCACCCCTATGCCCCCCTAAGGCAAAGTGTCTCACTATGTACTTAAAACATTACAATGTATATAATATCTCAGATATTTCCCAGCATGCTGCTGCCTGATTGGCTGCTCATTTTGTATAGTTTTTGAATTTTGAAGCAACAAACACGTGATCTAAGTATTCACTCTGGTGGTTGTTTCTTTCTGGTGGTAGTTAAAAATGTATCAACCTTAAAACTACTAAACCGTTTTAAATAATGTTTTAGGGAGAGTCTAATGTCCCTGACGCCTTTACCATAGAATAACGATGAATCTTAACGAGATCTTCTTTCTTCCTTCATGATCTGATATTTCTTGCCACTGATTGGCTGCTTCAAGCTGTCAATCAGGGGCAGGAAAGCACTTCCATTGAAATCAATAAGAGAACATTCCTTTCACTGATTGACAGCTTGAACAGCCAGTCAGTGGCAAGAAAGTGTTCCCGTTTAAATCAATGGGAAGCGCACTGGGGTCCAAATGTAGAGCTCACTGGAGCAGGCAGTGTACATCACACGAAGGGGGAAGCATTCGCCCGAATGCATCTCCTGCTGGGCATTCAGCAGGGGGAATGGGGCAAATGCATTTAGGGGCATTTTGCAGTATCCCTCCATGAATTTGTAAAACTGACCACACAAATTTTAAAGGGACCACGCACCTGTCATATGCATTAAAGTGGCGCCCCACGGTCATTATTAAGCTGTTTAGTTTCTCTTGCCCTGCATAGGCTGTCAGACAGCTCTTTTATGTGGTTATCATACACTGATATATGGTTATGCTTACTAAAACCAGCGCTTACACGGGTAACACATGGCTAATTTATGTAACGCTATTAAAATTACCTTTGAACAGTAACTGGTGATTCAACTTTCACAACGATAGTAAAAAAAAACAAAAAACAACCATCATCAGAACAGAGATTTAGAACGAAAAACAAAACCGGCCGACCTTCAGCATACAATCGCCACCTAGTAAAATACTGATAACTAACTTAGGTTTTGCTTTCATTTCTTTGGAAAAGGAGCTCACTGAAAGCTTTTCCTTCTGCATTCATTGTATTTACCCTTCTTATGTGTGCGCCCTTACACATTAACCCTAACCCTGAGAGCAGCCAGGGGGCAATTAAATGTTTGGTCGGCAGTCTCTCATTTGCATGGTTTCTGGTAGAACATCACTCAGATCATGGCAAAGAAACCTAAGACATACAGGTACAGAAGGAGAAGAAAGGAATGCTCCTGTGAGCTTACAGTCTAATAGGATATGTATTTAACCAGTAGAATATACGCTTTTACATAATTTGCCTTAAATATATGTTCTTTTTTAAATGGCCCCAAAAATAGCTATCAAAAAAGTCATCTTGGTCTTGATTGAAACCCATAGACATTTCTCCACTAATGATCCCACAAAAAAGTGCCCCTCCTTACTTATTTAGAGATGAATAATCCTAAAAAAATTAAATGGATCAGAGAAACAATTTTATGAATTTCCTAAAGCGTCTCGATTGCTGTAAATTGCTTCATTCTTAAGTTTTTTCGGGTTTACTGAAGTGCGAATACATTTTCAGTCATTTCTGGGTTTGTAACAAATGTTCACATAACAGCTACTTTTCGATATCTTGCCTCCTAGTTAATAAGAGCAGCACTGAACACATCGCAGATGCTTGAGGTTTCTCTTGAAATTACTAATCGGAGATGTTTCGAATGGCAAAAAAAAGGTTACCGTATTATAAAGAGACGGCTTGGTTCACAGAAACTCGTATCGGCGGTGGCAGAAGTGGGATTTGCAGAACGTTAACTAAGTTGAACGCTTCATTCTTTGACGCGTAATATTCTGAGTTTTAGGTGGTTTAAGAAAATGTCAGCGACGGGTTTGGCTCCTCTCTATTGACAAACCCGGCTTAAACGAGGTCGCGCGGCTGAAATGTGATGAAGTTTTAAAATGTCATATATGAACGGTTAAGAATGATTCACTTATTACTAAAGAGACCGTATATTGCAGCAAGTGTCCTTTAGAGACTATTTGGTAGTTACTGGGGGTAATGGAGGAGGCTTTCTGCTATAACAGTCACATTTCCCCTTTCGGCTTGGGACTTAGCTGCCTTTCTTGAGCAAAAAAAAACTAGTCGGGGCAAGCTGATCACCAACAGGGCTCACAAGAGTTAAAAAAGAAGACGCATGACCCTAGATATATTCAGACCTACAACTTACGACGGGGCTGGACGTGATCTGGTTATACTCTTTACTCCAGAGGATGCGATATGCCGTTTGAATAGTTGTATCTCAAATACACGACCATGAGTACATAGCGATGCATTACTGATAACAAACAACAACGTTATATACTGATGAATGCGATCGCACCCTGCTAAATGCTGCAAGAACCGATACGAAATTCGTTTTGCAAAAGTCTTCAAGAACTACCTTAATTTAAGTTGCGTACCATCTAGCTTAATTTACTATTTTTGTATGTGCTACAGATCCCAGTTGAGTTTTTTTTAATAAATAAATAATGAAGCTTGTTTTTGGAAGAATGCAGTAGCAAATCTTTAGATCTATGATCTGTACGTGTCATTAGATGTCTGCTTTTCATCTGTACTTTTTTATATTACATATTTATGTTTATATTATATTTTGTCCATTATTATTATCATTGGATCTAGCTCATACTCTTGGCAGCTATTATCCCATCAGTTAGCTTGCCCTTTCCAACCCTACTACATTGACCTTCCGTTGGAGTGGATCTCCTTGTCATGGAGCTCCTTGGCTCCATTGGCTCTTGAGTTCCTGGGCCTCTGAGTGACTTTATGTGCTTCAAAACGGTTTTCCTTGGTCCCCAAGTTCCTTCACACAAACCTTGGCCTGACAATGTCTGTGTCCTACCTGTGAGCTTCTGGATGCCTGGAAACCCTACCCTGGCTTGCGTGACACCATGTTGTACCTCTCTACATTGATCCTGCACCAGTGATATCCAGAACTCGATCCAGTGTCTGTATTCCAGCCATCAGGCTATCGGCAGACCCTATACTCTACCCGTTCATGGCGTTACCCCCTTAATATAAGTTTCTCCCTTTTTTATGGAGAACAGTGGCTTTTCTGTGTTAAGTGACATAGCTTTTCACAGTGAAGAAACATCCAAATATAATTCTTTGCCATATGTACCAAGTATTAATAAAATAATGCATGATAATATGAAGAAACCACTCACACACACATAATAATTATTTTTGAGGTAATGTGGTTTCCCAATTAGCATAGTAGCCTAAACTACACGATTTAAACTATAAAACGCCATAGAAATTACAGGTGACGTACAAACCAGAACAGAAAGTTTTCAAGAGACTTTACCACAGGGAAGACCACGGTTCTCATGCTCCGATAACTCAGACCGCAGAGTACAAGAA
Source organism: Spea multiplicata (assembly GCA_009364415.1). Classification (NCBI taxonomy): domain Eukaryota; kingdom Metazoa; phylum Chordata; class Amphibia; order Anura; family Pelobatidae; genus Spea; species Spea multiplicata. The sequence goes on from VKOC01016858.1 coordinate 55,970, forward strand.
GCGTAGAATTACAAGGCGACACAATGTTTCTGCCAAATATTTTAATAGATAAAATAAACCCAAAAATATAAGATCGCCAAGAGAAAATGCTCAGATTCCACGTGATGTAGATGACATATTATTGAATGTATGAATGTCTGTATAGCATGTATTACGGTGTATTATGTCGGAAATGTCTTTGTATAGAATACCATACATTAGGTTATTATTAAGTAACATTGTTTCGTTTTCCTTAAATGACGTTTGACTCGGCGTATAAGTTCATTGACACCCTGTATATTCCTGTCCTTTTACTTCAGCTGTTATTGGTGGCGTTTTCTCGATTCAGCCTGCGACGCGACCCTCTCCTTGTAAACGACTTTATCTCGTATTGTGCATTAGTCATAGTATAAGTTTCAGTTTGACTGCTGTAAGAGAATTAGGTTTTCCTAATGTCAAATGAGTCAGAGCGGTACGTAGCGTGTCCCTCTCGGGAGCTCCACCCTGGTGTCGGTTACAGAGCTCTGGATGGAGCCTAATACAGAGGGGGAGCTTTCCTAGAAGAGTCAGAGGGTATTATTATACCTTTAAGTAGGGGATGCCGAATGTCACTGCCACTGACTGCCTACTTAAAAATAAAACTTTATAATAGGGATCAGAATTCAAAGAACTGCAGATGTGACGGACACCAAAAGCCACTGCCTTTGTACATCTCCAAATAATTAATGTGGACTGCGTCAAAACGTCGTTCTCAAAGCAGATCGACGTTTTGGGTGTCTAATGGGATATCCCTCTATATATTGACATGGCATTCCAGGTGATGGGATACTATGTCTAGTGTACAAAGAAAACGTATATAGAAATATATAAGTTGATTTGGCGCATCTAGTCGGCTCCTTTTTCCTGGTGTTTAGACCCAAACCTTAATCAGTCGTTGGTCTCGTCTTGGATTCAGGAGCCGTATGCCTGCCCCATGCGTGTTTAAACACCATTACTGTGTTAATTCATTTAATCACTGTATTAATCATTTATCATTGATTAGATCTGACAATCAAGTACTAAAATGTGATTGAGAATGGAGAACTTGAGATCATCCTTACATGTTTTTTTACACCAGTGTGCCCCGTGGTCATACGGAGCCCCTAAAGAGACACCACGGAAGGTAAATATCATGCACACGCCACACAGACCCCAGTTTCCGGTTGTGTAGTCACGGCCTGTCGGTGTTGGGTATAAAACCCCTTTTTTTATTGTATCGGAACGGGTGTATGATTGTAACAATTCCTATTAAAAGGCGCAAAATCATACATTTTGTAAACTTGGTAAAACAGCTGTAACTACAAAAAAAGAAAGAAGAGAAATAATCCCCAAAGAATTGTATTACATTGCTGCCGTATAGAGGGCAAGTGTTTCATATTTTGGAAATTACTAAATATAAGGTTTTCATTACATCAAAAAAAAAAAACATGTTCGAAAAAATTATTGGGGGGGTGCTGGAGGAGGCAAATGTTAATGTAATTCCAGCACATTCATGCGATGCCTAAAAATAATAATTTCCTTTACCGTGTGGATTGTACGTATATCATTAGAGCAGGTTTGAGCATCACAAAGTTTCTCACAAATACCAAACATCTTTTATCAATAAATGAAATTAAACCCAAATAAGAATATTAGGACTCCTAGTAAACATTACATACCAAGACACAGCATATATTTAAATAGCTAGCATGCAGATATATGAAACCGCTTCATTAAAAGTGTTCTTTAAAACAAGGCATCAGAGAGGTTATTAAATATCTATTAGTTTATAACATGTGGTGGAATCATATAAGTGGCTTCTTGAGGCCACCAATGATTTTTGAGGCCCAGTTGAGGATGGACGTGAGTAACACTTGGACCCCCTTTTGGTGCATTTGCTATGAGTACGTTATGGTTGATATCTGTGCTTAAATGTAGGTGACTCAAGTCTATTAAGAAGCATTTCTCTACATAGAATCTTCACGATGGGCTATTATAGGGTTAATATTTGAAGAGGCTCAGGGTCAGCTCATGTAGAAAGTCCCAGGTAATTTACTGGTAATTAATATATCAGTATTCCCTTCATTAGCTTAGGTAACCCTCACTTACTACAAATAAGACCACTTCCGGGTGATTCTATTGTCATTAATGTCCTGAAAACCAAGAGATTTACCCAAAAAGATAAAAATAGCTCCTGGTCATATGTTTTGTTGGACTGCTGCGTTCTCCTGTTTTTTAAAATCAACTTTTCACATCTTTAAATATGGAAAGAGTACAGTCTGCTATTTGGTTGCTAAAAGTAGGTCAGTGTTTGTTAATATGTTTAAAACAAAAGTAAAAGCTTAAATCAATTAAACACAGACAGGATGACCTGCGGATGATAGCTTTGCTTTGCCATAATAATAATAGTAATTACCGGTAGAATACAGACAAAATTAACACCCTGGCCTAGGTACTGAATTACTGAGTAGAAAATATATATATATATATATATATATATTATAAGATAATAAGAGGGGACTCAAAAACACAATGAATATCTTAGTTTTTTTAAAAATAATTTTAGCTAATTATATTAATGTTCACCTAAATTAAATAAGATACTACGGACAAAGACAAATTCAAATTGTAGGGAAATCTGACAACAATATTTACATAAAAAGCTATTTTACAACATTTTAGTTTGTGCTTAAACAAATGCATCCTTACAATGGTGTCACTTTAATCAAATGTGTGTTTAAATGAACAAATATTGTTTGTGAAAATAACATGTCTAGAGGGGTCACTAAAATTAAATTATATTGAGTTGTGACAATAAAATGAATCAGACTATCTGTATATATATATATATATATATATATATACATACAATTTGGTCTAAGTTGAAGCTAAATTAGTATTCATCCATACATTCCAAGATCGTAATATTATATTTTAGGTATTCGGATCTACTCAGGTGAACACATGTATAACTGCAGAATACATATCTGGCATGTGTTCCAGATCCTATCTGGGAGCCATGTCTCATTGTCCTGGGTAACTAATTTGGTGTCCCACTTCACTAGGACTGTGAACAAAAAGTGCAATTACTGGCGCACCCACAAGCAAAGTGAGGGGCAATGGAGAATGGCCTTGCTCTAGTAAGCATGCATGGTAAGCCACTCAGCACCCAAATCCACTAGGATAAGACACGGCCAGCAAAAACCAAGGCTCACAATGTCCTTGTACAACATTCACAGAAACTGGGCGGTAATGTATAGTTAGATGTCCATGTTTGATTTACATTGGCATCTGACATACCCTCCACATTCAAGAGAGATCCCCTACCTGAGCTACATAAAGAATGCATTTTAGGCCTGCATGGTAATAATAATGATGTAATTGCTGCCATTGCCCCCTTTTTTAAATGTAAGAGTGATGGCATCCAACTCTTAAGGACTTCGGCGAGAAATGTCCACAATCAGTACTTGCCACTTTGTACAACTGAAACATCCTAAGTATCAGACACGGTCTTCAGATATCCATCTACTGGCAAACTATCAGAAAAGGGATTATTATCCTGATGATCCACACTAGAAATACTCAAAGGGATGAATTTTCAGCAAAAGAATAATATACAGGGATCCAACGGGTAATAAGGACAGGATTAGCGATCGCTTGAGGAGCCGGTGAGAAGTCAGAGGCCACATTGGAGTCAAGGAGGAATTTTTGTTCACGCTTGGAATTCACTTTAATGGGGGGGCTTTTGCCGATAATAAGGATAATTATTAATCTAAATGAATGTTGCTATGGTAATATGTACCCTGTACATTGTAAGCTCGTTTGAGCAGGGCCCTCCTCACCTGTTGTCTCTGTTAGTCAATTTGTTATGTTACATTCTACTTGTTATGTCCGGTCTACCCATTGTACAGCGCTACGGAATTTGATGGCGCTATATAAAACATATAATAATAATAATTATACCACAGATCTAAATGTGGAATATAAGACTTCCGAAAAACATCTCAATACTTGATGCTTTTTTGGTACTTTTAAAGCATAACAAATTTGGCAAAACTACGGTATTCTATGTTTCGAAATAAACATTTGGCTATATTGTGCCTTTTCATTTTTTTAAATCCCGATTTGCATTTATTAGTTTGATTAAACAAAACAATGGCTTTTTAAAAAAACATCTGATTTAAAAAAAACTTTTGATACACAGGGCATCATTAGACATTTTGCTGGTTTTCAAAAAGTTTCAGGTATTGTACAAGTTGCTCGATACCGTGATGTACATTAGTTAAAGAAAATATTTTATTATTAAAAACACTTTTATTATGATCCAGTAACAAAAATTCTGTTTCTCTGTATACGTTTAAGCGCACTCTGTACAGCATGACGCTTCTCTTAACTCATTGTAAATATGAAAAAAAATGAATAGCAATTATAAAAATAAACAGTAATTAAAAGAATAAAATAATAACGTTGACTTACGTTAGTAGAATGTCACTATATCACATAGACAGTCTATGTTCACCTGCGCTCACATCTGACTTCTGCATGTCTCCCCGACTAACTTCTGCTGGCTCAATGCATTTAATAACCTTATGAGTTCTTAAACTCTCTGCTGTCACCAACTTTAAGAGGGATTATGATGTAATACAAAATATGACTAGGTGCACTTTTCGAGCGAGGCTCGCACATCATCCTCGTATGAAGACACATGCCCGTAATAAATTGTGATCGGTAAGGATTCTTATGCTCCCAAAGTTTAGGAATAAGGTTGCCGCGGGTGAGTGTCGTGCAGCTGTGGTGCGAATGAATATTTTATAACATCTCATTCTTTCCATATGCTTTAAGGTTTGGTTTTTTTTTCTCTCAACATGATTTCATAGCGGTAGTGGAAAATTTCACGGCTCGTTACAGGAGAAGACGTTGCCTCTCCTGCCCTGTGTGACAACGTACCACCCCCCCCTCCCCGTACCAGAGGGAGAGAAAGAGTTAAAAAAATGAATTTGAGAACATTCGCATGAAATTAAAGTGGATTTGATTTTAAATAATAGACAAGTGTCAGCCGCAATGAGTCATAAGCCCGTAGGGGCGATTACTGACTATTCTGACTTTACAATAGCTGGAGATCTCTGCGCTGTACTTTCCAGCTCCTTGTTAGTAACGTGAGCTGTTAAAAAAAAAAAGACTTTTGTTGTGTTTGCGAGATGAATAATACCTCATCTAAAAAGCCACATTGTTCTCAGCGTCTGTGGCTGCTTTACCACAAGCACTTATAACCCTGCGAACAACGGGTTTCTCGACGGATCCCGAAATAATCTAAAAAAAAAATAAAAAAAAATTACAAACCCCTATTAAATAAAGCGTTAGAGATGTGAACGATTTCTGGGGCACAATGTTCCTTTAAAGCTAAGGATTAATTAAAAAGAGTAACAGGTATTCCATTATACAGCGCAGCAGAATATGATGCCCTATAAAAATAATAATTAAAGGGGAAGTGCCACTAAAAAACTAAAATCCGTACTGGATTGACATGAATTATTTTTTTTAAAAAACTGCACTTTTGATGATTTTGTTTTCGTGAGTAAAAGCTGCCGGTGACCGTGGACTTGTTTTGCGTTTAGCTGTAGATGCCCTCTCGTTGCCTTGAGCCGGTCTCAGGTTTTGTGTATTTGCCCGCCTCACTACCTGCCATGTTTCATTCCATAAACGTCACGTAAGTCTCCATTTTATGCATAATATTTTGCTTCCTTCTGCACAATGGGGTTCCATACAAAGATTACAGGTGGGATGTCTTTAAAATGCAGATGTTGAAATGTCCCCCATAGTACATGTTTTTTTAAATTTGTAACCCAGAAGGCTAGGAGAACGAAGTTGATTTTGTTGGATCTGCACAAGTCCCAAAATTACGAGGGACAGTTAAAGGGGCAACGCAGCCCCTCGCACTGCCCCCTTTCCATACCCCGCCAGCTTTTTTCCCATGGAGGAGACGTAGTGGCCGAACACCTAACCCAGCCTAACTCCTTACCGCCAATCAGATCCAGCGCTTACCCTGCGAATGCTGCAGGCGGGGGTCTTGTAGACCGCCGTGTGCAGGAAGGGTTCCTATTGATTTCAACGGGACCACTTTCCTGCCGCGGATTCAGACCTGCGCTAAAACGGAAGTAGTCCTATCGCCATAGCAACCAATGGAAGTTTCCGGCTAAGCAAACCCCTTCCATTGAGTGTTACAGAGGCAAATCAAATTGTTATATATGCTACTTGTTATATTTTGCCTACCCATTGTACAACGCTATGGAATATGATGGCGCTATATAAATAAAAAATAATGCACTTCTAAAAATAAAACACTTCTAATGGAATTTTGGTTAGCCAATAAAGGTATAATATTTATTCGCCAATAAAGGTATAATATTTATTCGCCAATAAAGGCATAATATTTATTCGCCAATAAAGGTATAATATTTATTCGCCAATAAAGGTATAATATTTATTCGCCAATACATTGTAGATGCCTGAAAAAGTCTGAAACCTCAGCACCTCTCCTGTACCGCTGCGCGTTCGTTATAGTAATATAATAAGCTCCGTGTTACTAGTATGTAACCGGTATGTCTACAGCCGAACTTGGCAGGAAACACCGGATTTTATTTGTAAAGCTTGCATGGACAGTGAAGCGCAGGTCTAAGGGGTTAAAAGTTGGAGAAGCTCGAAGAACATTCTCTGCCCCGCCCCCTCTCACACACATACACAGAGAGCCGACACGTCACTTTCCGGGAAACAGACGCGTCACGCGACCAGAGGAAACTTGGGAGAGGCGCATGCGCAATGCGGCCAGCGCGCAGGGACCTGCTGTGACGTCACCAAGTCCTCGGACGTTAAGGGCAAAGTAACCCTCCGGTACCGAAATAACAGTACTGAAGGAAGTAGTAAGCGGTGGCAGACAGACAGCCTACTTTTCCCTCTCGCTCTCACGAAGGGGACGGTTTCGGAGGATGATGTCATTCCCGGGTTACCGGAGTGTTGTGCTGGTTGCCATGGCAGCTCGGTTAATGAGGCGATGCTGGTACACAGCACTGTTTACAGGAAGCAGGAGAAGGGATTCTGGTTCACGGGAAATAGATAACGGGAATCCCGTCAGCTATTAGAAAAAATATAAGGCCATAATAACTAAACAAGATAAAGTAACTGATAGATCTATCGGCTGATGATGGGCCTGGCTGCTTCTACTCTCCATCATCCAATCAGAAATCTTATTTTAAAGTGTTAGACTTACTTACTGTATTATTCTATGTTAAGAATCATACAATATGGCAAAGTTGTTGATATTATTGAAATGTGTTTTTTTGTCATAGAGGCTTCTGGGAAATGCAGCAGCTTGATGAGCAACTTGGTGGCAGCCCCTGCAGTAGATCTCATGTTCGTCCTTATACTGCACCCACCACCGATGGTCAGCGAAGCCCAAACCTCACCTCGTGGCATGGAAGTATATAACGTAGGGTTTTAGGAATAAACAGCACTTTGAGCAAATTTCAATTTCACTTTGTGATTTCCATGGACCTGGCTGTGAATATTCTCTAAAGGCAATTCTAACGACACTTGGGCAACCGGATAATTGTACAAGTTGTGACCCCACTCAAAATAAAGAACCGTGAAGCTTCCGAATATTTGTTAGAAATGTGTTCCTTTAGCTTGTCTGTTTTAGCAGCCTTCTCCTTGCTCTGTGGAAGAGGAAGAGAGAGAGAATTAAATAAATGAAACACGTCTAATTATAATACGTGTAGAACTCTCTTCTAATGCTTAGCAATTGTGCCCAATGCCAGTCAGCAGCTGCAAAGCACAATAAGATATTGGCATGTATAAAATGGGGGGTGGATTCACAGAAGGAGGATATCCTCTTGCCTCTTTACAAGTCAATAGTAAGACTTCAACTTGAATATGCGGTGCAATTCTGGGCACCGGTCCTTAAAAAAAATAGTTTACATGAATTAACATTTACTGGTAAAACTTTTTTCCTATAGGGTCGTCTTATATTCAGGATTTTTCCTTTTTTCTTAAATTAATATTCCGATTTTGGGGGGTAGTCTTATAATTGAGCAAATACGGTAGTTTCATTTGTTGCTTACACGATGAACAGACCGCCTCTGCAGTAGAGCAACAGGTTGGCTAACCTCGGGGTAGTTATTTTTGGGATCTGATAACCTCCGTTTTTGAAATGTTAGTGTTTTACAGACATGTCCTGACAGATCAAGTTATTTCTTGAAAGGTCACATGTTAGTTAAATCACTAACTCAATATTTTAAGTAGAATAATGACAATATAAGCAATATAGCCATGAAAAATTAGATAAGACTCGACAAAACTTGGGGTACTTTGACATTGTGGCTAAAGTGACCACATCGGCCATGTTTTCCAGGACACATATAATTTGTACATATTGCTGACCAGCCTAGATATAGTGTGGCCCTGCAGTATGTGGGATGTATAGGCTTATGGAAGGGTTATACATCCCCCATACTACAGGGCAGCACTGGGGTGGTCAGAAACATGCAAAAATATCCTGGAAAACATGGCTGATGTGGTGGGCTAAGCAATATATGGCCATTTAATGTGACGGAATCTTTATGCCTTTTAGAGGTGTTTTTTGGTATTTGCTGAATTTTTGCTTTGTTATGTGTAGAATATTTTTATTTAGTTTTATTTAGTATTAAAACTACATTTTTTAAAAAAAAAAGAAACTGAAAAATGAACTTTATGCTTTTGCTATGTTAATATTTTCTGTTAACAATACAATCATATACTCTTTGAGACAAATGGCAGTTTATTGACATATAATATTCACACCAAGCAGTATTTATATATAAAACATATAATATAATGCTAGAAATGAAACTAGCTGCTGTTGAAGTTAAACAATCAAAGGGTCCGCATCCCATACTGTAATCAATAACAAAAAAAAGATATAAAAACCCAAGTGCGCTTCACAGGACACATTTTTTTTCTCATCACGTTCAAGGAAAAGACCTCTGTGACACTGCAGAGATGAATCTGGTGTTCAATAAAAAATAAAAGCAATGAAATCCCAAAATATGATGGCATACAATAACACTATATGGATCAACTGGGTGTAAAAGAAGCATCCTTATGTGTTTGGGGTTTTGTATTGTGTACATTTTCTAGCATTAAATGTAACAGCTTATAATATCTATAGAGATTTTATATATATATATATATATATATATATACCGTACATACATTTTAAATGGAAAGGCATTAAAAAATATTTCCTGGAGCTTACCTCATCCTACTATGAGCACATGTGCTGCATGACATAATTTGTTGACAACCCATTTCAGCTCAGTAGGTGGATTGATGACCTCGTGCTCTGGTTTAGTGACTAAGCTGTTTTTTTCTCACTTGGCCAGCTTTGATTTCTTCTTTGTGCACTTGATATTTTGGCACTTAGGAACAATGAATACACTATTTCTCTATAATTAGATCAATTTAAACAATGCTTTTGGGGCTCCCCTCCCCCACAACTCATATTTAAACTTTTAATTGCTCTCTGACTGATCACTCCACAAACATCTTATTGTAGCGCTTAAAACTCAGCGGTCACTTTATAAATGATTCTGTGGTTTCAGAGAAAGGGCTACTAAGTCTTCCCCATATATTTCTAGTGTGACTAGCTTTGGTTATTATTTTTTTTTTAACTAGATGGTAAATAATGGCTATAATTACTGAGAATAAGCCCTCTGTGTGTTGCGATGTTGGCATCCTCAGTTCCAAGATTAAAGTGCATAAAGGAAGCTAAAGAATGAACTCATTGTAGATTGGATAAAAGCAATACACATCATTTGTATAGTATTACAGTGGGACTGTTACATTAACCATTTTGTAGCTATTACCAGTAACGTTTTGAATGTCATGTGATCATTGGCTCGGGACAGCAGTTATTGATAAATATTACCAAGGAGCTTGGGACACATTTGCTGTTATACACAAAATATCTGTATATTCTGGTGTCATCCAGTATAAAGTGAATGAATAAAAACGGAAAGATAAATTTCAAGGTCTTTAGGTGACCTAACCAGGACCTAAAGACCTTGAAATTTAAGAAAATCCAGATCCAGATTTGCAGCCAACATCAGCACAACTCCAGGATATACAACAGATAAGCGTGATACATCTGCTTAAATGTGAGTGCATCCCACCATTGCGTGTACGTCAATATAGAAAGATATCACCCTATGGTAGATTTCTGTTTTGTATGTTTCATAATACGGACGGATTGACGCACACACCAAGGAGTTGATTCTGGAGGCTTTAAAGGTCATACACATTGTGCAACCATACCCTGGGATTCCATAATAGTTTTACTGGTTTCTATTGAGCTACATAAGGGAATTTCAACACCCCTTGACATCTTGCTTGTTCCATATTCTGGTGTCATGGAAGACCACCCTCCAAGCTAGCCTCTGATAGTGGTGTGATCTGCGAAAAGAATAATGCCAACTATCCCACAGGCTACCTGATCACTCTCCCCGCAGGGCAACAACATCTCACCCAAACAATTCACCCCACTATCCCTGCTTCCACTACCAAATTATAGTTAAGGCATTTAATGTATCTAAGGAGACTTCAGCAAGAAGCCTGACTATACTTTATGTGGGAAAGATGGTACCTTTATTAATCACACAAGCTTTCAATACTATCTATTATAGTTCAGTTAGCCAATAAAGGTATCATCTTTACGGCATTTGCTTTCTCTCTTTCTAAGGCTAATATGGTATAACTCTATACCATTATTGACTATACTTTGTTGATACAAAGACCCGATTTAGCAAACGATTAGACAGTAGAAAATAGTAATGTGTGATCAATAAAAGCTATGTGTTGAGTTGAGAGCACAAAGCAATAACATTGCTACATTATACAATATTGTAAGTGCAAAAAAGCTCCAAAAACAGACAGAATACAACTTAGAAATTCACTGAAATATTTACTCGTGCTCTGGCACCCTTTGAAATCGTATATTTACTGAGTAATTAAACATGGAATGGTGTAAGGTGTATGTAAGATTCTCTTAATTGCCTGACCTCAATAAGTCACAGCTGTAATATAAATTCACTAGAACTGAATCTGAATATAGCAAATAATAAAAGTGTCCTCCACACTTCTGTCTCAGCTCGTCCTCCCCAGCCTGCTTCTACTGAACTTAGTGGAGCTCAACTAACACGTATATCACAATCATCTCTCCATCCCCTCTACTCCCTGCCTTGGTGTCACCCTTGATTCCAATCTTTCATTCACCCCCACATCCATTCTGTCTCAAAAATCTGACGACGCCATCTTAAAAACCTGCATTCATCCCTTCCTAACAGAAGATGCTACTGAGGCTCTTATTTATGGCCTCGTTATATCCCTGCTTGGCTATTGTAACCCTGTCTTAGCTGGCCTCCCTCATGCCCATCTAGCCATTTTCCACACATTTCTACACAGAGGAGAGCTAAAAGCACCTCCAATCGGTTGATGTTTGTTTGTCAGTCAGGAGGAAAGGCATGGAGAGAGGGAAGTAGATGTTGAGGATCCTGAAGAATATTGTGATGCAGCTGGAGTTATGAATGCAAAGGAGAATGTCTGGTTCTTTCTGGAGCTGCTGGTGAATATAGCTGGTGAGGGACAGTGAGATTCTACAACAAATTTCGTTTCCAAACAAAAGAACATTCTGAATTTGGTCCAAACCAAGAGTTCAGGAAAAATAAATTTGTTGCCATAAAACGTTTGAGCCAAAACCGAAACAAAAAGTTAGTCTAAGTCCTTTTTGGTCCCTGTGGTCGTGTCTATTAGCCATTTGTATGTGTTATTTTAGTGCACTCTACTAGACAAACACCCTGACTCTTTATCATGTGGGAAACAATACGATGGCCATTGTTAACCACTCAGCTGGACACCTTGACTAATGAAAGTCTATGTAGGAAGGCACTTCATAGCATGTCCAGATGGAAGAAGAAGTTAAAATGAATGCAAACATGGATGGGAAGGAAGCTTGACATGTGGTTAGTTGGTAGAACCACCCTGATCAGAGCCGGACTGGCGATGACGAGGTGGCCCTGGCACTTTAAGTCCAGCAGCTGTCTGATGACATAGGAGTGGCGGATTTGGTGAGCATGGGGCGCCGATGCCCAGTGGAAGCTGGCCAATGGCCAGTCTGGATAAGCTTGGTAGGTGGACAGAAGATCCAGAATGCTGTAGCGAACTTTGATGTAAAATCTGGAGAGTCCCCAAGTTATTATTGAAAATAAACTGTTGTCACAAAAGAAAACTTTAAAAAAATGTAATAGAAATGTTTTTAGTTTAAAAATAAATATTTGGGAAGCAAAAGGTTAGTTGGTTATTTTTGAAATGATGCACAGAGCATTTATAAGGTTAGCACCCACAGCTCATAATAAGTTCTTCTTTCTTATAACCTTTTGTCAGATTATATGTCATGAGCCCTATCTGCTCATCAGTGCCTCCGTATATTTTTGGTAGTTCCTTCTGAGCTCAGAGCACTTTGTTCTCCCATGCAGTTTCGCAAAAAAAAAAAATGGTACATTTCCTCCTTTGAAACGTCCCTCTGCTGTGGGAATGAAGGAGTTAAAACAAATATGCCGATTTGAGATTAGGTTGAACGAAAGCATTATCGCTAATTAAAGATAATTTAATGCGGGCTTTTAGCTGAACATCTGCCGGTACAGTAATCAGAGATTTTATGGACCGCTCACGTGACTAAGGGAACATGACTTCAGCAGAGAGCACTTTATAGTAAATTTGTAAGTCATCGCGGCACGCAGTGGCATGTGATTGTTTGTAAACTGGATCTGTAGTACCCGAGTGGAAGATGATAAGTCCCTTAGGATGGGCTGTCGGTGCTCCCGTCCAATAGGAGGCCGCTCAGCAGTGATGTCAACAAGGGCGATGATGGCGTGACTGCAGGATGGTCGGATCATTCCGCTCGCATACAAGATTAATGCTTTTGATGTAAGCTTCTCATCTGCTCGTAGGTTACAGGTTCAAACTGAACCGATCGATGGCGGTCAATACAGTTTATTATCCTTACAGCTGATGAGAAGCGAAAGCCTTTACTATAATGCGTGTGTCATCTCCGAAGATTCTACCAAGTGTCAGGAAGCAAGAAACGTTGCAGGAAAAGGCAGCTTTCCCTGTGTGTTTATGCTTCGTCTGATCATTTCCGGGCTGTGCTTTCTAATCATTAGAGAGTCAGAAGGTAGTTTGTTGCTTCCTGGCACTAACACTAAAACATAAGCTTTGAATTCTAACGTCATGATTATCACTGCTAAACTTTAGTTCTGTTTGTCAAAAAATAATATTATGACCTTTCTTTTCTTGATAATTATTCAGGTTCTTGTTATTTTTTGATTTATATCGAGCCATCCTCTGCTGCAGTAACCAAGGCATTATTATTTACTGTGTTTTTTATATAGCACCATCATATGCTGCACAATGGGACATAAAACAATTTGGAAGGTCCTGCTCAAACAAGCTTACAATCTAGAAGTTATGATGTCAAAATATTTTCTGATATTCTCTACATTATATGACCAAAAGTATGTGGTCACCCCTCCTAATTATTGAGTTTAGGTGTTTCGGTCACTCCTATTGCTAAAAGGTGTAGAAAATCAAGCACACAGGCAGCCATTTGAAACGGCGGTAAAAAAAAAAGAGCTCAGTGGCATTAAACATGGTGCTGTCGTAGGATGCCTGCGTTGCCACACATTAGTTTGTGAAATTTCTGCCCTGCTATATCTGCCCCAACAGCTCAGCCACAAAGCGGTAAACTTCATGCACTCACAGAGTGGGTGCTGAAGAGTGTAGTGCGTAGAAGAGACTGTTTTTTTTAAATCCCGTTCCCGCAACACGTGTGTCCAATCCGCCCGCTCCCGCCACATATGTGTCCAATCCGCCCGTTCCCGCCACATATGTGTCCAATCACGCCCATCCCCTTACCTGAACTACTGATTTCCCGCGCACTCCCGCAAGGCTGCCTTCAAGTTGCTCACTCACAGCGTCTCTTTTCTTGTTCCGCCCCAGGAACACAGCGGAGTTACAGGAAGTGACGTCACATCACGTGACTCCGCTGTGTTCCTGGGCGGAGCAAGAGAAGAGATGCTGTGAGGAAGCAGCGCAAAAGGCAGCCTTGCGGGACTGCACGAGATTAAAGGGACCCGCAGGCACAGTGCATGTCCGCCCGCTCCTGCCCGCAACACCAGCAAGACCGCCCGCGCCCGCAAGTTTTTTGGCGGGACCCTCCTCCCAATGCAGTCCTCTAATGTGTAGCCGGTTCTCTTTAACATCACTCACTACAGAGATCCAAACTGCTTCTGGAAGCAACATCAGCTCCAGCTCTGTGCGGCGGGAGCTTCATGAAATGGGTTTCCATGGCCGAGCAGCCACACACAAGCTGAAGATCATTATGTGCACAGCCAAGCATCAGCTGGAGTGGTGTAAAGCCACCGCCGCTGGTCTCTGGAGCAGTGGAAATGTGTTCATCTGGAGTGAAGAATCACACTTCATCTGGAAGTCCAATCTGGGGTTGTCGGATGCATAGTGCCTGCTGTAAAATTTGGTGGAGGAGGGATAATGGTCTACGTTCCAGTGAAGGTTAATGCTACAGAAAACAGACACTTAACACAATGCTCTGCTTCCAACTTTGCGGGGACAGTTTGGGGAAGACCCTTTACTGTTCCAGCATGACTGCGCCCCGGTGCACAAAGTGAGCTCCATAATGACCTGGTATAACAAGTCTGATGTGGAGGAACTCGAGTGGTCTGCACAGAGCCCTGATTTATTGTGTAACTCCCTCTAGATTGTAAGCTCCTTTGAGCAGGGCCCTCCTCACCTGTTGTTCTGTAAGTCAAATTGTTATGTTATTTACTACTTGTCATGTCCGCTACGGGATATGATGGCGCTATATAAACCAATAAATCACAACGAGTGAATGAAAGGTAATGGCAGTAGATGTTATGGTTGAGGTGGAAAGAAAACATGTTCTTGGTATGACTGTTATATTTTAAGAAGGAGATAATAATCCCTAGGCAGCCAGGGGGTTAATAACCCTAATTAATTATATTGATGTTTAAACAGCCCGCAAGGGACCACCTAACTGAGCACTCAAACACCCCCTCTTCGTGATACTGAAGCATCTAAACCACAATACATTTATCTGACATCAGCCAGGTTTTAACCCAAGAGGCTTGAAATGTATCGCATGCAGTCAGTTTATTATCTCAGATAATGCACGGGTTCAATATATTTAGCTGCAAAAAGTTTAAATATGGGGAAAATAGACAGATTTCATGTGTTTCTACAATGTATGATGCAGTCGTCATGTACACTCATCCCAGAATCAGCTGCTTACATTCTCTTTTACTGCTGGCCAGAAGTGCTGTGACCAACACAAAGGTTAATAGAGAGAGATTTAATTAAAGCCGTCATTCCCTGAATTGCTAAATCCACGCTTAGCTATCCTAGCCTAATAGGGAGTCTGTGAACCTTTCGCGTGTTGCTGACCATTACATGTGAAGTGCTGTCCTGATGTATGTGGAGCGTGTGAGCTCGGATGGGAATTTGTTACCCTGTTATACTTCTCACATACTGCAGGGGGCAGCACTTTGCATGTGCTGGTCAGTAAAATGCGAGATGGACTTATCCTGGAAAAATGGTCTTCCTACCCCTGACTTGAATGAATTCTCAGACTTTCAGTAGATCTTGGGGTAACCACGGAATCAGAACTGGATGAAAAGAAAAGTCTTCCCCCCGCTGGAGCACGACAGAATATCTCACCATTGTTCTACTTTTTGTGAATTCTTCTACACTAACACAGATTATTGAAGAAGTAGTGCAGAAACTTTAAGGATCTACTCTAAGACATTGAGCTTGTGCGTTGTGGAGTAAACATCATGTGACATGCCATGATGCACACAATCCAAGTACAACAGAACTCTGGGCAAAAATCCCGAGGTAGGGCACTGACCTTATTAAATTACATTTGATTTGGGAATAAAAATGAACAATAACATTCAAATTGACAATATACCGTATAACATTGATAGAAACATTAAGACAGACTTGTACAGAAGGAAAAGAGGGCCCTGCTCTAAAAAACACTCACTCTGATAGACACACACATCCCTAACTCCTCTCCCTTGCACCACTAACCCTGTGCTCACCCCTGACACCCTAGCACCACACTTGTGCTAAAACAACACAAACATCATACATTAACATGCACATACACGCTAACACTTTATGCTAACGCACACTCATGCAAACACTAAAGCACATTCTAATAGCATACAGTAACACACACAGAGTCATCTCACACACATGCTAACACCATACAATCACACATGCATACTCTACTGCCACATAGTGAACACACACTCATGCTGACACCATACACTTACACACACATTACCTTATCCTAACACCAGACATACATAGTAACATAGTATTTTAGGTTGAATAAAGACACAATCATGTTCAACATTGCTGTTAATCCAGAAGAAGGCAAATAACTTACATTGAAGTGATTTCCAAATATGCCTCAAAAAATTAAAAAAAAATTCTTCTTGACTCCAATCGGCCTCTGATTTGTCACTGGATCGACGCGCTATAACTAATCCTGTTCTTATTACCATTTATATCCCTGTATATTCTTCTGAGCTAGAGTCGTCTAGCCCACATTTAAAGGCATTTATCAAATTTGTTAACATCATATCATTGTATACAATATTGTATAATTTGCGTAACTTTGCATTTGTTAGCGTTGAATCTCATCTGCCACTTGGACGCCCAGTAACGTCTAGTTCAGATTGTATTACCTTACTTAATTTTGTCTTCTGCAAATCCTGACACGTGGCTTTTCAGTAAAGCTTAAGAACAAACCAGGTCTTTCTGACCCAAAAACTGTACCAAGAACCATGGAATTTAAATCTGAGGAGTGATTGTGGTGCAAGGTTTGAAAAACGGTCTTATTACCGTAGTAGCCATGGAATGTTCTTGTTGACCACTTTTTTAATTTTCCCCATTAATTAGTTTTTATGTATGACCCCCCCACTATCGTGACATGGTCAGCCATCGAAAACGTAGCCGCCTAACCCAACAATTATTATAAAGTTTACATCACGCTTTCCTTAAAACTGTCATTTTACATATATTCATGGGCCTGAAAGTGAGGGAATGGACCCATAATAGCTTGTGAGTCAGACCCGAGTGTGTCATCCTTCTCCCGATAAAAGATTTTGTCCTCATCACGTGAAGAAGAATTACGATACGATAATGTACTCAAGATCCCGAAACCAATTAATATAACCAACAACGTTGGCCAATCACATGGAAAATAGTAAAATACGCGGAGGGACCGTTAGCTGAATCCATAACGGTCTCTATCTGTCATGTTTCAAAAGAGCAATTCATTTGATTGGAGTGACTCACGTGTATATAATGGCCTCAGCTCACTACGTTATCTATAAAATGAATTATTTATTATAGCTTCATATCGATCAATTAATACTGAGCACTCCTGAGATAGTTAATATCTATTTATCTTATACATAGCCATACCCTTCTTTTCTCTAACCCAGCACTGTGATATTCTATATAATTCACATCCCAAAGCCCACTTTTACATTTTATTTCGGTATTTCGATGTCCTCTTTTTTTTTTTTAACCTCTTCAGTGCACAGCTGCAATTGGACATGCTGGCCTTGCATGGGTTAACATCCACTGCATAGAAACACAGAATATGATGGCAGATAAGAACCGTTCACCCCATCTTGTCTGACCTAAAAACTTTAATCAGTTCTTGGACTTATCTTCGATCCAGAATAGTCATATGCCTGTCCCACAAATCTTAACATTTCTGCTGGGAAACTGGTCCACGTATCTACCACCCTCTCAGTTGCATTACCAATGCTAGTTTTGGATGATGACCTCTGGCGCTAACATTTGTGCTTCTTTCGTATAAAAACTTTTCAGCAGTATGATACAAAGTGGGAATAACCAAGCAAAAGTGCTTTAGGTTTCATATTAAGCAACCCTACTTTCACCTTCACTTTTTGTCTTTCAGACAGTTTAGTTGTTTTTGAGATATTTAAATTTAAATTTAACCCCTTGGTGACAATGGATGTTTTAACATTTCTGCGCTGCTCGTGTTTAGCTGTAATTTTATTCTTTCTCGTTTACTGAACCCACACAAGTTATATATTGTTGTTTTCAGGACAAGAAGGGCTTTCTTTAGATGTCATTTTGATTTTATCATATCATTTATTATAAAAAAAAAGTATAAAACGGTGGAAAATTAAGTAAAAAAAAAGTGACTTTTACTTAAAAGTTATTTTAACTCATCTACATACCCGACGGTCCCCCTGACGTCAATGGACAGGCAGCGGGGGCGTATTAAGACCCCGCTCCCGCCACCCGGAGAGTTCCCAGGTATGCTCACCTATAAAAGCTAATGAAAAAACCTGCTAAAGAGATTCTACTATTGGTCCTGAGTTTAAAGTTATGATGTGCCAGGCACGTCGATTTTCGTAAAGGGGTTACATTAAACTATTAAGTGCCCCAACAGTTTGGACTGGCGATGTCAAGAAGGCCCTGGCACATTATACTTGATGACGATACATTTTTATGCTCGCGCTGCGAGTGGCAGGCCATATCCAGCTGTCGGCCACTCACTACATTACCCGCTTTGTGTTGCTGCGCCAAGTATGGGGTGGTGATGTTCACCGGACGTTTGCCAGGTGTGCCAGATGGCCACTCTGCACCGGGTATCCAAGGTGAAAATTTATTGATTTTTCTCTTTTCATTGTTGAAAAATTGTACTTTATGAAAACAATACTTTATACTAAAATAAATCTTGCATTATTGGGAGCAGGTCTGGCCCTTTTTACAGGAGAAAAGCAAGTTGGTCCTGTAAAAAAGTGACGTTAATGGTACATAATTCTCTGTATACGTCCTTAAGAATGCTACGTATGAAGTAATAAGTATCTTGCGATAAGAGCTAGAGAAGTTGCATATATGAATGGGGACATTCTTGCATTAAAGGCCGTTTTAATAATCAGGAAGTGAAGCTGGGAGTTGCTTAAATATCCCGTCATTCCTAGGAAAAAGTAATTGTTAGACTTGTGCAAATGGACCAAAAATCTTTCAGATTAATAATACATTTTGTCTTTGGTCTATTTGTTTTTGGACAACATTAGCGGAGAAAGAGAGGTGCAGAAGAGCTTCTTTTTCTCAGGGAATCCGTCTTCATTATTGTGGCCGGAGTAAAAAAGTAAAAAAAAAACCAATGAAATGTAATTTCAGAGCTCTCTGCTTCGTTTTTGTTTGCTCCATATTAAAATTTGTATGGACCGCAGCACACAAGTGTTGTGAGCATCAGTGATGTACCTTGGCCGAGGTCAGGGTCATACCTTGGGCATCACTCCAACTGCCCCCCACTATCTACTTCCATGAGTATTGTGATATTTGAAGTCCCCCCTGCCCTCACCACGGCCACCATCCTCATTACGGAGTGTCGGGATATGATGTCATATGATAGACACAAATGGCCTTGTAATGCATCCCATGGAGGCTGTGCCAGCTCATTGAGTAAATCGGCCGGTTGGGTAGATCAGGGAACTGCCTTGTAACCGTTATGTAGTGCCAATCTGTTCTGAGGTTTTTCAGCGGGGGGCCGCTGTCGCTTTGGACATGTCGCCCTAGTCGGCCTAGCCTAGAAGATGCTGCAGCTCAACGCAGAGTTCACTATGGATGCTGTGCCAGCTCTGTAGTGAATATGGGCCAGTATGGAGAACTAGTCCATGGACAATAAATAAAAGTTACTATCACAATCGCACTAGAGCTACGCCGAGGAGGCTCAGGTTTGTGCTCCTGATTGCTTTTCCAGTCGATGGATCAGTGGCTCGCTGAGAGCTTCATCACCGTACCAAGAAACTCTCCGAGTTTTGCCGGCAGAGTACGAGTGAAGATTTACTTATGCGGCACACAGATTGATCGCATATTGTAAGTATTGTAAGAAGAACCATAGAACGCCAGTCATAGACACGATATAGAATTGGTTTTGGTTTTTAAAACCCGATGCGAGTGCAATAAACCTGAAGAGAAGGGCAAGAATGTTTTCTCTTTATTCAATGGGCTGAAAAGAAAGATCATGGGCTGGAAAATGAATCAGTCACCTAACTAGCAATCTAATGCCGACAAAAGTTTCCTCTTGTTCAATGTTTCCAAGCTCATGTAATCGGCATATGATGATCATAGGACACATATGTGCCCTTTGTCACGCTTCACGTCACACATAAGAAAATGAATATTGTATGTTAAGTCTTTAGTTGCAAATTATTTAGTAAATAAGACATTTAATACTATGGGTGAGATAAAAAAGACCTGGTATGGGTAGGAATGATGTGTTTCCAGGTCACGTTTAATGTCCGTCGGGGGTGATTCACCTCTGCTTACTCTCCGTAGTTTGCTTTTGAGAAAGGGTTCTCTCCCAGGAGAAATGTAACATAACAGATATTGTTTTCTGGCAGGTTTCATTTTCAAGGGATTAATTTTGAAGGTATCAGGATCGCCTGTTCTTCCACATGAGCCAATATCAATAGTTACACTACGAGCCATTTATCAGTCAACTGAATCCATAAAGGCCACGGGGAAAAACCCTAGAAATTTAAAGGGACTCTGCAGCCACCACATGCGCTTGAATGCATTGCGAAGTCCCTTTAAATTTACGTGGCGTGCCCCTTGCAAATGCATGGGGGGGATGATGGGCTTTGGTAGCTTGGTTGATTTATTCATTATTGTATTACATGATTTGTTGGTAATTTCCAGTTGTTAGCATCCTAATAAATCATTTTAAGTGTTAAAGTATGCAGAAGTTGTAAGCAGGGGAAGGAAGGGTATTAGGAAGAGTCAGGGAAGACTTACCCTATAAAACCTTATTAGTAAGATTGCCATACCAAGTTATATAATATAATAATATATATATATATATATATATATATATATATATAATGTAATAAAATATATAAAATATTAGCGATATTAAAAACATTCTTAAAGGTATGTCATGTAATTATGTGCTGCAGAAACATAGAATTTGACGGCAGGTAAGAACCATTCACCCATCTAGTCTTCCCATTTTTCCTGCTGTAAAGACTCAAACCTTAATCAGTCGTTAGTCTCATCTTAGATTCACGATAGCCCTATGCCTGTCCCATGCATGTTTAAATATCCCTAATTGTTTTAACCTCTACCACTTATGCCGGAAGGTTGTTCCACTTCTCTAGCACCCGCTTAGGTTGTAATAAATTAACTCATCACTACATAGAGAATTGACTTAGTTCTATACAGAAAGGTTTGTAAACTCATGTGCTAGGTTGCCAGGTATTCATCACATGATGGCAGTCGTACGTGGAAATAATAAGCATTTATGGAGATTGATTCAGCAGCACGGAGGAGCACATGGTATGTCGTGAAACCAGTCATGTGCTGGGGATTTCCTGACAGCTTCTCACAAACATGACGGGGTAAAATTCTCTAGTAAAAAAGGGCTATGAGTTTCCTACTGTAAGGACACCGAGCAATTAAATCATTAATAAAGAGATCATTAGCAAAAAAAAATCATTAACCGTTAATGCAGAGCAATCACTTTCGCCATATTGAATGGCAGTATGCCTTTCAAAAATAGTGGTGCCGTGCTGCTCAGCCATCTATTCCTTCGCCCAGCCTGTGTGATTGCTCTGTACGGGTATCATAAGCGCCATATTGGAACCATGCCACTCCCAAGATGTCAGCGCCCTTCTGCTGGCTGTAACCAAGAGGGGCAGGTCAGACCCTCATTAGACTTCTGAGCTCCCCCTGCAGGCTGATCATAGGTACTAGAGTCCTGAATAAAAATAATAATTAGGTGCCCAAACACCTCATGCCCCTCTCACTAGAAATATACATTAAAAGTGAAAAAAATAAAAACTAGTGTAGAATGTAAGGGGGGATTTTACCCCTAATTAAATAGCAATATGCCACTTGTACTTATTGCCAAAAAAAAGGAAAAAAAAAACATAAAAACTTTGGTTATTTCTAAACTCAAGACAAATATTACAGTCTATCAACAAGTAAAAGAGTGATATGGTGCGTTTCAATAGAAAATAATAATTTACCCAATTTTATGTTGAAGTCTCAGGTATTCAATATATAAGGACTTAGACGTACAAAAAACCCAAAACCAAAGTGTAAGATAGCAGAGATATAAATGGAACACTCCAGTGCACCCACGTTTAAGTTGGAGCGCAATTTGAACAAGTAGATCCCAGATCTCTCCAAACTCCAGCAAGTTGAGGGTTAAAAGAATATATACTGACGTCAGCACGGGGTATCTTAAAACCAATGATTTTATCAATAGAAAATCTTACATGTAGGTCTTGTACCATCCACAGCGCCAAAGGTAGCCAGATATATGTAGACACAAAATGGCCAATATAACAGAAAAAAAAGAAATAATAAAAATTGCCTTAACACAACGCATTTCACTCTTTAAAAAAATGAGCTTGGAGGACAGTCGCCTGGAGGAAGCTGATATTACAAAGTGAAACGCGTTGCCTCTATGAAGTAAGAATGCGTCTTTATCAAAGAAAATGGTTTAATCCCAAAATATTAATGGCTTTCGGTTTGAAATATTGCATTCGATATAAGTTGTAGTGAAACAATATTACTTATTATCACATAGGAAATGTTAATGGCGGAAATGTAGTTACCGTAAAATCTTGGATATAGTACAGATCCATGTCTTAATGTTATGCTTAATTTAGGACTAATGTTTTCTACCTTCCTGATTTAAGTCATGTGATCCGTAAGGTGAGAAACATAACAACGCGAACGGCTTGTAACATCCGGGTTCTGAGTTACAGTAGTGGTTTCCATAAATAAACGTATTTGTCCCAGTCTGGAAATAGCTTTCTTGTTTACTGAATACATCCTATTCATGTTTCTTGCCATCTTTCCTTGTGTCATTTTTCAGATTCTTGTCTCTAATTTACGTGTAATTTGTCATCGTCGACATGAACATCAAAAATCTGATGTTTATAAAATATAATGGGGGTAAAGTTGGGTGATCCAGTTTGGGCTCCATACCTGGGAACTTCCCAACGCTGGTCCTACTGGAGCTCCTCCATTGCTGCTTTCATTAGGTTGACTCAGAGACCTCGTAATCCGATTTCTTTAACTGGGAGCTTTTAGGCCCTGCTGAAGTTGGTGGGCATTTCCGTCAACATCAGTGGGTGTTCACACTGATGTTGCTGGACACCCCCCATTTAAGGGGGAAATAGACGGAGAGTGGGGCGTGTTGGGATCCCATAGAGATCCCTGTTATGCTCATTTCTAAAGCCTCCAGGAGAGTGAACATCTTGCCAAATAAAAGTAGGCTCTAAATACCTCCTTCGCATCTTTTAGTCTTGCCTACTTTGGTGGGCACTTTCCATACCTGGGAACTCTCTGGGTTTCAGCAGGAGTCCCCAGTTGAAGCCCTTTGTCCATTAGTCTCTGGGTCACTTTCCTCTTTCTTTGGGCATTTGGTTATACCCACTTCCAATCCTATTCTAAGGGCAGCCAGGGGCTAACCCCACCTCATGCACAGCTTGCCCTGCCTCCACACAAAGCCATTCTTCAAGAAGAGGGAGCACTTCAGATGGGAAGTTCACCGCTTTTCCTTCCTTGGATCACTTTTGATAGGTACTGATCACTGAGGACCGGGAACACCCCGCTAGAGCTGCAGTTCACTTGCTGCCTAATACCCCCCCCCCACTGACAGGCGCCATGATAAAAAGATTATCAGTGTCATTCACTTCACCTGTCAGTGCTCATAACGTTATGGCTGATCGGTGTATCTCTGACCTAAAAGCAGTGACACAGCATCGTGTATTGCATCAGCAGGCCATTCTGTGAATTCTCACGATTTTACAGCAGAAATTACCTAAGTATTGCATAAGTTTCACTTTAAGAACATGCCTGGGCGAGTTCAGATGCTAGTGAGGAATGTCTCTGATTCATCATGAAATGAACAAGCTTGACAGTTCTCCGTGCAAAGGTGGTGCTACCATTTCACCAGATAAAGCAGCTGCTCAAGGCCCCCCATTGGTGTGTGTGGGGGGGGGTCCCTTCGACCATGTGGGGATCTGACACAAGAACATCTGACAGCTGGATTCAAAAGAATTACGTTTTTAAGCTCATGATGGCGTATACAGCCGGTGGCCACACACTGCAGTACCCATATATATCACAATTAAGACATGCAAAAAGAACAATAATTCCAATATATTAACAGAACTAGAATAACGTGATTGTACATAAATACAAATTTAAAAAAATTGACTTTCTTTCTCTCTTCTGCAGTTATTTGGAACACGAACTAAAATGTCCAAGTCCCATTTATTGTATTAAAAACCTCTCTTCGTTACGAACATTTAATTTTTTTAAAAAATATATTATGTATTTCTATAAAGTATTTGAAAATATGGTCAGCTAAGCTTACACTATAATATATCCCAGCATGCATCTGTCTCCCTCCTCCTGATTGGCTGAATATTTTATATGTTGCTAAATCTATATGAGTTGTTTTATAAGTGGTGGAGAGATTTGGTGGAGAGGGAGACGGGTGGATGGGGTCTTACCATATAAATGTAATACTGATCATACAGAATAGAGAGGGTTTATTTAGAACTCAGCATTAAAATCATATTTATCTTATCTACAAATAGAACGGCGCTCAACAAAATATGCAGATCCTGCAATTCACGGCGGATCTTGCGGTTTCATTCACGTGAATATCATGTGACAAAAGATTTCATCATAACTAAAGCTGTTACGAAATTATAATACTCTGACAGCTTCCACTTACCTCCCACATACCCCCTTTAGAAGGGGTAGTCAGTCTCTGGGTCCCAAATGACTTACCCAGTTATATAAATAGCTGTCAATCGAAAGGCGATTGATGCCAATCAGCAGCTGCAAATACATTTTGCCAGACCATGCTCCTTACTCGCCATCCTCTGAATGACTACCTGCGACGGAAGAAAACATAGCTGCCTCTCCTCTGCACAGTCCAGAAGGTCTATGAGTGTCCTGTCATTTTAAACTAAAACCCTAAAGTGTATCCACCAAACGGCCCAAAGACACTTCCTTTCCCAACTTTATCAGATGAAAAAAAACATTCCTGTAACACAAACAAAAATAGAAAAAACCCAACTGTAAAATTATCCTCTTCTCTATCACAAAAGGTCATTGTAGGAACACTCACTGGAATCCTCCTTTTTTTCTGTAGGACTCGGATGATCCAGCACACCCTTTGGAGTCATTGAAGCCCCCAAAGTATACATACTTCCCACTTTGCAGATATCAACCTCCTTAGCGGGTGGAGTGGCTGACACTGCCATGGGTAAGGCCACTACAACATCCCCTGGGTGGTACGAGCCCCCTGAGAGCAAACCCTAGACTTCGTGGCTGCTGACCTCGGCTCTATGTTGGCTACTACAGCTTACATCCATGGCCCCAAAAGGAAGGATCCCAACCCACACATCTTAAAACCTGTGAGAACTGTCCTGACCCCGTCTGACCCCATGATGCCTGAAAGGTACACCTGTCTTCACATCTGCTGGGATGAGGAAAATGTGTTGTGATGATACTAAGACCGACCTTTTATGCCAAAACTCAAAGAAAAGTAAAATATAGCGGTGGCCTAATCATGCACTGGTGATGCTTCCCCGGGCCTGAAGAAATAATGGAAGGCGCAATATACAGAAAATATGGGAACCTTTCTGCAGAACAATGATCCAACCACAAGATCAAAGGTTCTTTGGAGTGGCTCAAGAACAAAAAGGTGTAGCCCAGTCAGAGTCCTGATGTCAACCTCCTTTAAAGCATAAAGAGCCCCCCCCCATCAACAAGCGGATACAGTATATCACAAGCTTATCGACTTTTGAGTCCATTCTCTGATTACTGCTGCCCTCCTGTGGTATTCTGTCTGAACTTATTGAGTGTTGCTCACTAGCGACATGATCCTCCAGCACCAGCAAGCAAGCAGAGACTGTCAGGATCTCCTGAGATGAACGCTGGTAAACCAATGAATCTGTCATTGCTACAGGTGTCTGTAACATCCCTTATTATTATGGTCACTTACATTCATGGCTCCACAATCAGTCGCTTGCTCAGCTGCCTCAGAATTCTCAGTCAAGGGTATTTAAACTTTTGTGAAGGCATTTAGTTCCTCCAGGTCCTGGATCTTGCCCCCTTTCTCTTATTTGCCCCACCTACACCTGCCCTTACCAAGTTGGACCACCAAACTACACCTTAGGTTTGCAAGTTGACTGCGCTCAAAGCGATCTCCCGCTCTAGCTGCCAGTTTCGTTGGTGATCCAATGGTCACCATTACTATTTACCCGATGCCACATCTCGTCTCTCCTCAGTTTGTCTACCTGGCTCCTTGAGGGCTACAACGGGTCTAAATATTGCTGTTATGAGCCCAGACCCCAGGCTCCTGTTTCTGTTGGTTTATCTATTGAATGGTATATATAGTTTTTTTATTTATCACATGTAAAATAATCCAGCCGATGTAAATAATCTTTATTGAGCCAGGGAATCAATTACTGAAATAATCGGCTGCTCGAGACTGCGGTAACATGAGCAGTGGCAATGTTCTCGATTAACACAGCAGATTTATGGGGTATCATTTCGCAGCGAAGGAAGATGCTTTGGTCTCTGCACGCCAATGTAAACCTCCCGCCAGCCATCAATCAATATAAAGAGGGTATCTGTATAACGTGTATCGCAAATAGCTGTGTTCTCTGTACCCGTGGTGCTTTTATCACGTGTGCATTATAGATTACAATCTCTTCCCGGCTGCAGATGATTAATGTCTGACAGTCTTCACAAACATTCAGAACAATTTGACATAGCCTTTCCTTTAAAGGGTTAATAATGTGACGGCTTAGAGGAAAAGTTCGGTTAGAGTGCTCTACGGTAGGTATATACACAGTATAGAGAGCAGCCAGGAACTGGACAGGTAAGGGTTAACATACAAAGGGTTAAGATGATAATAAACACAATTCACAGCAAAACCAGCCATATTGCAGTGAAAAAAAATGTATACTTATTATTTCCGTAGGAACCTCCACATATATTTGTTATATCGGAATGTATTATAATAGCTGGAAGCTCCTTAGTCTTTGTTTATAGAACGTTTGTATAATTGGCATGCGTACTACGAGAACTGTTGCCATGGAGATCATTGTATATAAACAAAAGTTTGCTGAGTTTACCCGTTTACAGTAAAAAAAAGCCGCTGGTGACATCATCGGAGGAAGGAAGCTGGTTACTTTTGGAGAGAGCGCAGCATGCTAAAAATAGTTATTATGTCTGTCCCTCTTTGTTATGTAATACGGCATCAACCATGCGCAGGAATCCTGCATGCTTACAGTCACAGGCCATAATAACCCAAATATTTACATAGAGATGCTGTTTGGGGAGCTGAGCCGTATTGGCAATGGTTTTCTGAGATTATATCGCGATCTGAGCGTATACCACGGCCGAGCCTCCACGCCGAATACAGCATCAGAGCTAGAAAAAACTAGAGCAAACTTTCCTATCGATAGGTTTTGCAATGAGTTTAGGAACACATAGTATATCATGATTAAGCAGTCGTAATTTACTCTTCTGCCAATGTCGGGTGACGGAAGTGCACCCCCCCCCATGCCACCTCCCTGGAGCCTACATCTTCCATTTTGTTTCCCTTCTCGCTCTGGCCTCCAAACCACTGAAAAGTCTAATTAAAATCTCCTAAACCACTTTCTTTTCTCTGACTTTCTGCTTGAGCCTTTCCAGGCCGGTATCCAGTCCACAGGCAACCTCCACAAACATTATTAATCGCTTCTCTACCCTACGGCTCTCTATTGGTGTGCCTCATGGCTAAGTTTTGGGGCCTCTACTCTTCTCTGTCTGCACCTCTTCTCTTGGAGACTAATAGCTTATTTTGGATTCCAGTGCCACCCCAATTTACCTTTCCTCTACTGACCTCTTGCCACCTCTCTTTTATCTGCCTCACTGTCCTTCTGAAGACACATCCTCGATGGCATCCCCCTACCTGAACCTCAACATCTCCAACATCTCCTCTATCAGTTGTTCACCAAATCCTGCCTCCCTCATCTGCAATTTATCTCTCGTGTCCATCCTTCCCTCAGAATTCTAATCCACAAATACCTGGCTGACTTCAGATGGTTTCAGACTTGGTGGCTTTTATGTTAGAACTCAGCTGTAAACTTGGCAGCTACAACCGAGCCCCGCTACATTCCACTCGTCACCCATCTGCCGAATTCCCATGTTCTTGCCTAATGTGAACTCGTGTGGCTCATCCATGATGGATCCATAGATTCCTTCCGCAGCTACTTTTTTAATAAAACACATCCGTTATATTTTGATGGTGGTGGTCTTTTTCTTTACAGAATATCAGGTTATTGGAAATGATAATATATGACGGACGGGTTCTGTTTTGATGTTTTTCTCCGTTGCCATTAGATTCTAACACCGGCTCTCAACGGCATTCTGTTTTCTAATACGGTTAGCAGAGGGTGGAACACGTTCGCAGCTTTGTCTTCAAGAATGTATGCAAACTTAGCATGACATTCTTTAAATATCATCAAGGGGTGTGCGCAATAGAGACGTCTCAACTTTTAACGCAAGTATCGGAGTCCGACTTCTCAAGTGGGGAACCAGGAAGGTGCAACCAATATTATTAATAAGTGAATTGCAGGGCATAAGACTTGGTGAAGTGAAGGAAGTAGAACCTTTGAAGTTGGCAATAATAGCATCTGCTATCTTATTATGCAAACAGTGGCTCACCTATGCGATATATTCCACGAGGATTCCGCGGCCCAGGATTAATGGCAGTAGGCTAGACGGGAACGTTATAGGAGGTCCATCTCACCATCCGCAGTTACCAACCAGTGTACCAATTTAGTGATTGTTGTATTTAGAATTTGGATATTGCATAGGAAAGGACAAAGTATTTACTCTTCTATCCTGCCGGTTACACCTTATTTAGTTAGGGACAGCTTAGGCACTTTATTATTACATCACCTCCTGATTATGTAATTTTAGGGTATACGGTATTACTAAAATTTAAGTTTAATAGGTAGGAGTCCTATTGTTCTGTTTCAAAGTTCCTCTTCGTATATTATTGGAGGCTGATTTGAGGACATTGTTTACGTACTAACAGTTTAGCTGCTGTAGGGGGCTCAGAATCACCATAATTGGGGTGGGCTGGTGCCTGTATCGGGGCGTCCCTACGAAAGGGACACCCTAGGAAAGCTGGCTTTGCGTCTTGTGAATATATCACACAATATAGATTACTTTGATCCATAACTCGAAAGCATATTGAAAAACACCAATAGAAACGGGATGTAATGTGATCAGCAGAAGCCGCAAAGATCTCATCAGAAATGGAAGTACTTGTAAAAATGCCGGTGAGAATATTATTTGATCTATACTTTCTAATACATTGTACAGATGGATTTTTGTTTGTAGGTGACAGCAAGAAAACATAGTTCTCACGTGGTATCTATCCAGGGAAATCAGCGTTACAGAGAGAATGCATTCATTTTGCTGTTTAACTGTATTGGGGGGGGGGGGGGAAACAAAATTAAGCGATACTCCAAATAAGACACGTTCTGCATGGTGTACGGTTTTAACCCCCTGGACTTTTTTCTTCCCTTTTCAATGTGAACCCAGATTCCCAGAAGTAAACGGCAGCAAAACCGTAACATGATTTCACATCTTTCCTTAGTAAATTCCTGCACTTCCAGGCAAGCTGGAAAATAACAACGGAATTGGGGTGATGCCACAATACAGATTTAACTCGCGGCTCCAGAGCATCCTCTAAAGGGTTACCGGCGCACGCCAGCCACCATATTCACTTTAACGCATATTATATCTGAGTGGTCCCTCTAAATTTACATGCTGCCCCCCTTGGAAATACAGGGGGATTCTGCAGAATCCACACACATGCATTGGACCCCTAACCCACCCCATGCTATCTGCCTCGCAGGGCATGTGTTTGGCATGGGTAACTTCCGTGGGGCCTGACTTTAGGACGGTAAACCTATAAAGAACCGTGTCCAAGGTGTATGAAATCTGTATTCACTTTATACGATGGGGTTATTGGCTGTGGCGTAATGCGGCCGTGTTTGTGCGCTAAACATGACCATGATTTTCAATAATCCATATTATTCCTTTTGATTTGTGTAAAAGTACCATAAGACTAGATGGCAAGCTCAAGGCAGGGCCGTATCTGCATGTGATAACATATTGGTTATGTATATCTTTACAAACCATTTCAAATTGTACAGCACCACATAATGTCTCGGCACTTAACCTATTAGGATAACTCTAATAACTCGTACCACTTAAGATATACCATGACACAAAAATGCAAATTGTTTTTTCCCCCCTATTTATTTTTATTTATTTTTACATATTATCGCTAATTACTATGTTTTATGTCTTTCCATCATCCTAAAAAAAGGCCATACTGTGCAAAACTGTGTATAATTTGCGTGGGTACTTCAAATATGCAAAAGAGAATCATGGTTTACCAAACATATGGGAACAATGACAAAAAACCTGTAGTCCTTATGGTATAAACAAGCTAGTCCCGAAGGGGTTAATAAAGAAAAGGTGGTAATAATAATAATAATACAGCAGCCCTAGCTCTAATAGTTTCATATTGCGCCATCTAGTGGCTATCTGAGGGACGGCAGGCAGTTGAAGTGACATTGCCCAGGTGCTGGGGAGGTCTGGATGGCACCATCTATCAGTGATTACATATTTTGAATATCACTTGCATTACAACAAGCCTGATAATGTCAGTGTTTTTTTTTTATTTTATTTTATAGAAAGATAACAATAAATACATAAAGAAAAATAAAAGCAGCAAATATGCTATTGAGTCTTAGGAGCAGTGTTTACATCACCGTCACGGTAAACACAGTAGTTGCTATTTGACATCACAAGCATTAGAACACTCAGAGTAGGGATCAAAGAGATGCGTGCAGACATTCTTCCTCGTAGTGTAGAGGTGGCCGTATCGAGAGGAGTGAAGTGCAGCCATGTCCATTCGGGCGCTGTGCAGTATTTGTCGCGTCACTTTTAATAACACCTGCAATGTGACGGCCCTTTGCTGCGGACACCTTTACCATCAGGAGTGCGTGCAGCAATGGTTTTACGCGGCTGCGAGACGAACTTGTCCACAGTGCCGGACCGTGGTAGGAAGCAGCCGAGATATAGTCCAGAAATTATTTTTTGAACTAGTCGAAGGGGATCCAGAAGAGCTGAGGAATGAAGTGGACAGAGCGAACGCCCGGCTTCTCTCAAAAGAGAGGGAGCTGACCGGATGGTTCAAAGCGGCCTGCTCGCTATATGAGGAGGTGAATGAGAAAAAAGCGGAGTTACGCGCTTTAGAGAAGAATTTTTGGGACATGACAAACTCGTACTCAGGGCTGGAAGAACAACTAAGGCTTCTGTATCAGGAGCAAGCAGAAACCAAAGCCGTCATGGAGAGAACCATCGGTCCTGCGATATTTGAGAGACCATCTCGCACTGGATATCAGCGGCCAAAGCTCCGTCAGCCTGGTGAATTCGTGCAGAAAACCTTAAGTTTCCCGGCAGTGTCTGTGGAAGCCACCGGTCCTACTGTATTTGGGATGTCATCTCCAATTGGAATCCAGAGGGCCAAGCTTCGCCCTCCTCATCACACGGGACGATCTCTTCCTTGATTTCAACGTCCTCAATAAAACAATTCAACCACTTTGAAATGTTGGGTGGTTTGAACCCTTGTAGTTCATAATAAATTAACTAGTTAGGATCTTATTTGTTGCGCAATATAATTTTTTTGTATTTCTCTGGTCCAAAGAAAATCAAAACTGCTTGGTATAGACATAGCTATATTTAGCATTTGCTCTGAAACTCCCTGAATTCACTTTGCATTGTAAATGCATCTCATATATTTAAACATCATGGTTTATATACAGCCATCAAAACTATTCCTGGATCAAGATCTCACCCCTGTTCGTCCGTCAAGATGGGGGAGGTTTATTCGTTAAAGGGAGAGCTGTGGTTTTAACACCCCACACTATCCATTATTTATTACGAAGGGCCACCACTGGCAAGTGATCCGGCTGTGCATAATGTATAATAATCTCACCGATTTATGCCCCAGAGAAGAGTGTATTCTGTGCAAATCGGACTTCATATTGAAGGTACAGCTATGTGACCTCGTTGTGAAGTCATCGTGTATTACTTATAAAGAGGGATTTTGGTGCAAGGCTGTAAAAGTGGCATTGCCTACCTCCAATACTTCAGGTGCCCATAGTTAGAGACCCAGCTATGAAGTGGATGTTTAAAAAATGTTTACGTACTGATCTGTCATAACGCCAGGATATAAAGTCCTATCTCGGCTCTCTGCTTCAATAGGTTGTAAGGTGGCCACGAGGCAGCTGCGATTGTGGCCTGTGATGCAGGGACTGTCCTGTGGAAAAACAGGACAATAGTGAGGCATGGCCAACCAGTACAAGTAGGGTTAGATATAAAAGTGGTCTTACCACGAAAACTGAATGGTCCAGTCATCAACACTCCTACATTTATTGCTTCTGGTGATGATCACTTTTAAAACCCCGCACCAGAACTGATGTTAGTAAATAACCCTCACGGACATTACGTATCGTCGGCATTTTGCTGAAAATAGTTTGGGTTTTTAAAGCAGGCTGGGGGCCGAACAAAACTTCTTTCTAGTATCTCCACGCTAGTTACAATGATCAGAGAAGCGGTTACTGGGCAGCATGTACACGCTAACATATAATACATACACGGGCTATGAAAAGGTAGATTTTATTATTGTATTCCAAAAATACAAAGACGATTTACGAGATATTTCAAGTACCTGGAAACAAAGTTTCTCCTAGAGCATGAAGCCCGGGTCGGAATAGTATCATAAACAGTAAAAAAAGGATAATGTCCCCTTAAATGCCAGATCTCAGCATTAGAAATCTTTTTTTTGTGTAGAGCTTGTTCACTGTAATACAAAATGTTAGACTTTACTAATCAACGCTAAGAAAAACAAAAAAGTGTAAACCGACATCCTCAGTAGTTAGTGTGTAAAGACCAAAGGTCCGTATCTATAAAAAGTTAAACTCGTATTAGAATAGACAGAAGGTAAAGTTCATAACACAAAGAGGGCAATGATGCAGGTCATCCTAGTTGGCGTCAAACCGCAGGCCGTGAAGGATAATGCTGGACGGAGGTCTTCAGCACCTGGGAAGGCAGAAGAAGCCGCTGCGCCGGGGGGGGAGGCCCACGTGTGTTAGAATTCATCTTTAATATTAAAGTGTGGTTGGTCTTCAGGTTTAAAATGTGGGTTGGGGCTGCCATCCTCGTTCAGTATGCGCCGTGCTGTGTATCCAACAATCGGGTATTTCTTCTTATAAACGTTCTCAAAAATATCATCCAAGGACTTCAGCTGCTCTTCAGTGAGGCCGGCCTAATGGGAAGGCAATTAAAACGCGTGAGTTCAACAAATGTATGACACCGACACACACTATATGAATAAAAAATACTCTTAATTAGTTATTGAGCCATTGAATTTAATGTTTGATTATTCAGTATATTTCACATACCTAAAACAAAAGTTGGAATTTTCCAAAGACAGTAAGATTATATTGTCCGGCGGAATATTTTCCTGGACCGTGTTAAATTTTTATAATCCCAAAGTTAACAAATCTCTATGAAAAGTCTGTGAATATGATATACGCAGACATAAAAGAGCTGCAAGTACTTTGATCATCTGCCCTTTAATTACGACTGCCAGTCCAGAACAGCCCCCGGGTAAAGGAATAACGCAGAATACCAGGGACGCCCCCAAGCTATGTTAAGGCCCCACTTTTCACAAATGTCTTTGTGCCAAAGGGCTAATTTATGGACCAAGAAGACATGGGCTGCCCTGCACTGTGGGGACCCCCATTACACCCCTGATTTATCTGCTGGACTTATTATTCGATATTTAGTTTATTACCGTATCATGAGTGAGGTCTGCTGGGTCCAGGGACATTTTTGCTACAGCTCGCGTGGCATCCTTTCCTGCCAGCGCATTATACGAAGCTCCTTTTCCATAGAACTCTGTTCAGTTGGGAAAAAGGAGATGGCATCACAAACAGCGCATATTACATCACCGTCAGAGTGATATCTGCTCTTATAACACACAGGGTAGAATTGTCTGAAATCACTGTGTATAGGGCGATGGCTGAGCCTAAACGAAAGCTAAAATAGGACACCTAACCATGTCTCATAGACACTAATAATTCAACAGCGTCTAGAAGACAATTACTTTACAATTAAGTACATGAAATATGAAAATGAATACAAAGCATTCTACAGACACATAACCATAAATATATCATAATGCCACAAAACATGTGATGAGATCCTACTTCAGATTAAACATTCATAGGCATCTCAGGGAAGTATCTAAGACCAACTTAAATCAAAGGAAATAAATGAAAAAAAAAATCCTGATAAATAACGTAAAGAAATAAGGTAACAATCAAATAATTCTTTATAAGGAAATGTATTCGGCACAAGTTACCTTTTCCTGCAGACACGTCGAACACGGTTCCTTTTACCGCCAGGTATATGGGATGTCCCTCCTTAAAGCAGGAAAAACATTTGAGAATAAAGGAAATGTTGCGAAATGCGCTGCCGCCTTATAATCGCATTACATGAGATGACTAAATAACAGCGTTGAGTACACTACCACAGCAAAGTATATAGGGGCATTGGTTTTACTTTGTATCAAATGTCTGTCGACAGCTTCATTACTGACGTAACATTTATAACGTAACCCGGGACGGCAGTCATGAAAAAGAGATGAGGTTTTTGTGCTCAGCGGGGTGCTGTGAGAATCGATCCGACGCGCTGATCGAAGGTGGGGTTCCATTCTGGACTTGGAATGCATTGGAAGGACATGCATGCAGAGCTGCCCCCGGCCCCAATGTCCAGGAAGGGGCTACCGGGCTAACACACAAAACAGGGCCACTGTGTCAAACCACCAACATGGGACAACAAGGGCGCTGGGGACAGATGGCGGCCACCCCCAACACCTGCCCTTTACACGAGTACTGGATGTACCCCCCCCCCCGCGATGGTGACCCAAACACTTGTGTGCTCCCTGTATCTGCGTGGGCAGAAGCAGAATCAACGGTTGCTTTGCTTATTACAGTCAGAAAGTTGGAGCCATGAATGTAAGAGATAATTGCTATTTCACTCGCCCATAAACAGAACGCCCTGACACGACATTATCTACCGAGTACACTCCTGTGTGATTGCCATAGGCGGCTAGCTCAACTGCTGGGTGGCAACCCCAACTAATAGAGAGGCCTGACACGCATGCAGAAAAATAACTCCCCAAGCACTCGTTCCCTGCCCCACATTTACTCAAATCCCCCTAAAAATATCCTGCACCGCCTGAAAACTTCAGCTTTTTGACTCTCGCAAGATCCGGGGGACCAAGATGTCCCGGCAGCCATTGGTTTCCCCAGGGAACATCCTCTGAGAAAGTGTGGCCCCGGAATAAGGGGGGGGGGGGGTGGTGTTTCTCTGTGGCCCTGCACTGGCTCCACCCCCCTCCACTGACCCGGATAAAGCTTTTAGCTTGAATAACACCCGTGTATACGGACCCCGGAAATAAGGCTACAACGAACACTATTTATATTGGATGATATTTGGTCATCGCGTTAGCTGCTGTCCCGTAATATCCCCACCGAATGACCTGTAAGACCGAGGCCCGGGATACGGCGGCCGCTTCCTGCTGTCACTTGCCTGCTCCCCGCTGTACCCGGCCAGGTCCTCATCCGTGAAGAGCCGGACTGGCTTATGCTGAGCTGGGGGCGGCTTCACTCTGAGCTCCGCAGACGCCCGGCGGAGCTCCAGCACGCAGAGCACACAGAAGGCGCCCACCACAGCGCTGCGCGGGGACATGCCGGACACAACTTCCGGGGGGCGGATCCCGGTGTGGCAAACTTTAGCCCCGCCCCCCTTCGCTAACCTCTTCGCTGCCGAGATGTATTGTGTAGCGACACATCCACTGCAATGACAAACATGCTTTAACATGCATTTGCTTTACGGCTTCGCTTTCTTTCTTCAATCTATAGGTCCGGTAAACCCCAGTTACTCGCATACTAGGCCTGCATTAACCCCCTCACTGCCAGAAGAGACTGGCTTGGTTAGCAAATGGGTGAAACATAAACAAATATATACATTTGGAAGCAAATCCATGATACGTAGGACACCCACTTAAGAACACACAACCTCTTGGCTTTGGATGGATGGATGGATGTAGAGTTGTAGTCACCCGAAGGGATTGGTGAAGAAGTATGTCTATCATCAGTCACCGTGGAAACAAAATGATTGTTCCCGCTGATTGGATAATCCCTTTGGTTGCCATAGTAATAACACCAATTTTTCATACCTAATCCCGAGTGTCTCCGGCAATGTCAGGCCACCTATTTATTATTCACTCAGGTAAACATGTAATGAGTTAATATGGGGCGGGGATCACTGAGACATTAACCGTCAGACTGGAATGCTCTACAGATAACATGTAACGGGAATAGCTGCGTTCACTGTGTATGTAAAAAGTTAGGGGGCGAGCTACTGGACTACATTTCCCAGCATCCTCCGTGGGCGGGGGCCGCTCTGTGAGGTGCGCACGCAGCTGTGCCTGCTGTCTGGAGTGAGCACGGGACCCCTGAAACCGCAGGACTCTGGAGCATCCTGCAGGACAGTCTGCACGCATCCTGTGCCCTCCTGGAGAAGAGCAGCCGGCAGCCTCGCACTCGGCCCCCGCCTGCCCCGAGCCATGATCAGGAAGGAGATCTCCAGATCCTACCAGGAGGTATTAGTTCGGGCAGATCCAGTGTGCAGTAGGTGGCTGCAGGTTACATGGTGGGGGTCCCGGTACATCTAGTGGGGGGGGGGGGTAGCATGATGTCAGGTGGGGTGATCCTTCCTGTGTAGTGATGATGTCATACCCAGATGTGATCCGAAACTGCCTTCCTTTGAAAAAGTATCAAGGCGATCTGTGACAAGTGATACCCCCTCTACTGGTAATCTACTAGCTGCCCCAGGCGCTGCCAGGAGGGGTAACTATCTAATAACAAGAGCTTTTAATCTCTCCGAGGATCCTAAAGTTTTTATCAGAGGCAGGGAGGATCTTGTCGATCCCTTAGGGATCCTCTGTGAATGTATGACAGCTCTCTGTCCAGTGAAGATCATTTTAAAGGTTATATTCTGATAGTATGACGTATGATATAACGTATATAACGTATATAACGTATATAATGTATATAACCTGCACTGTGCTCTATGTGTTATAAGAGTGATGGGATGTGTGCTCTGATGGTATGCTCCACGCTGTACGCTGTATAATGTGTAAAGGAAACGACCAGCTCAGATCATCCGGCTCCAGACTCCTCAATAGCATTTTTGTGCAAAAAAGTGAATATCGGTGATCTTGTTTAACCCTTTTATTCACATACTTTCTCAGGGGCAGGCAATCTCTGGAACGCCAGCTGCCGAGCACTACAACTCCCAGCATGCACAACTGTTGACAGATTGACTATGCAGAGAATTGTAGTCCTCAAACGCCTATGGAGCGTCCGTGCAAGCAGCTTCCCTCCGTCTGATGGCTTAACATTCCCGTCACACTCAGCAGGTTGGAGTGTTGGGTAACCTGTGTGTTTGCTCAGTCTACAACTCTCATGACCACCAGCCAGCAGCAGGGTAGGCATGCTAATGGAAGCTGTCGACTGCTCAGGGTGAGAGTAATGAGAGCTGTAATCCATAGATTGCTGAAAAGGTCCAGATTGCAAGCGCCGCGCCGGTCTAAAGAACCAAAGATGCAACTTTTTTTCTTTTTCTCAAATTATGTTTTTTTGGGGGCCTTTTTATTAGGAAAAGCCTTTTACAGATCAGATATATAGTAGATTGTAGGCTCACGAGCGCGGCACTCAGAAGCCCACTATTCTTGCCAGGAGCTTTGTGAGAAAGTGCCATAAGACTAGATTGGAAGCACATGTTTCAGTAACAGGCATGTTCAGCACCTATTGTAGTGTTTTTAGCCCTAAAAAACACCCTTCTGTTTTCTGTAAGTCCTGACCTTTAGTCTGTGGATGGAACGGTTATTTTGTAACCAGAGTTGACTTTTCCTGCAGTCCACACTCTTCATTCATTTTCACCCATAACATAACGCATATCCCACGTGACAAACTGCCCCCCAGGACCCACCTGCTGCCCCCCTGCCTTCATCTTCTGTTACTGAGTCTGTTACTGAGACTGTTACTGAGACTGTTACTGAGGCTGTTACTGAGACTGTTACTGAGGCTGTTTCTGAGACTGTTTCTGAGACTGTTTCTGAGACTGTTTCTGAGACTGTTTCTGAGACTGTGTACGACTGACGAGACTGTTACGAGACTGTTACGAGACTGTTACGAGACTGTTTACTGAGCTGTTACTGATCTGTTACTGAGTCTGTGTTACGAGACTGTTGAGACTGTTACGAGACTGTTACGAGGACTGTTTCTGTACTTTTACGAGACTGTTAGACTGTTACGAGACTGTTACGAGACTGTCTGAGACGTTACAACTGTTACGAGACTGTTGTTACGAGACTGTTACGAGACTGTTACGAGACTGTTACGAGACTGTTACGAGACTGTTTCTGAGACTGTTACAAGACTGTTTAGAATCCCAGGCGAAATCTTCTTAGAATTTAGATGTAAATCTTCAGGAAGCTAATATTTTAAAGATATTACAGCAGTAGTGAGTAAAAATCGCCCGTCCTCACTACAGGAGGGGTCGTCAAATTTCCTCCCCCAATGAGTATCAACATGCACACATTCACGCAGACGCGCACGCACATTGAGAGACACTTAGGACGGCCCTCACACTATGGCTGCCGCACTCACACTCCATCAGAGTGTGAGTGCGGCCTGCAAGTATGCAGTCGGAGGGGGGGGTTGTATGAGCTGACATTTGAGACCCTCCATCACACAAGTCATTCAACGCTGTACCGTTTGACAGCCCCCCCAAAACCTTAGGAGCCAGGCAGGGATTTCAGGTCGCCATGGCTACCTGGTGCCTTAGGGTTTGTCGAGCCCTGCACTATAGCCACCCTGCATTGGAGGAAACATCAGCTCCAGCTCTGTGTGTTTCGGGGGCTGTGTGCCAGTTTCTGCCCCCTATCTGCCTACATACATACAACTCATGTACAAAGAATTGTACACCCCTCTGGCGTTGTAATGGTTAAAGGAGCAGCGGAGATAAGAAAAGCTCGAGGGGTAAAAGTATGGAAAGGAAATTGATGGGTTTGGATAACGGAAGACCCCCGTGATCAATGCCTTTCCTCCCCAGAGCAGGATGGCCGGGATAGACCCTAGAGAGCTGCAGCAATGTGCATGAAAAGATATGAACAGAACATCACATGTATTATATATATATATATATATATAAATATTATTTTATTATTTTTAAGCAATATGGTATATATTTTGCATTATATGTATTATACCAAAGCAGCCAGAACTATATTAATTCACATGATATTTTATTAGAGGAATCCTGAGAGTTGTAGTTCACCTGGAGGGTTGTCTGTTTCTGAGCGCTGTTATAGGCTGTGAAAGATTAGCTGAGCATCATGAGAATTGTAGTCTATGAAAAGCTGCAGAGTAGGGTCAGATGGCTCCTATATGCTTGTAGCTCTGCCCTGCATGTTAAGTTCCCTATGCTGGCTTTTTCCTCCCCGTAAGGTTTCCCACTTCCTCCAGGCTAAGAATATTCAGCATTTGCTGTCTCAGCCGTTATCCGAAAGCCGCAGTGTTTCCTACACAGCGGGAGTTCCATTTGCCAGCTTTGTCAACACAATTAAGATTTCGCTGGATGATAACGGCTTTTTCTGCTTTGATTCTTTGTTCCGTCTCTGTGTTCTGCCAACATTCTATTTCTATTCCTTTGTGCCACAGATTTGTATATTTAGAATTCTATTATTATTATTAATAACCTTTATTTGTTTAAGCGCTATCGTTCTATGCAGTATATCCTACTGTTCCTAATTTCGCAATTATTCGAAATCATAAATTGATATTGAGCTAATTTAATACGGGCGTTAATTTGATTTATGAAATAAAATATTGACTGTGGATCATGGAGCTCAGCGTTAAGGGGAATAGTAAAATGGCACCATGGCCATCATGCACTGTGTCGTCCCTATTTTTTGGTATTCCCCTTGCAAATACAAAAGCCCCCTTATATGTATTTGCCCCTTTCCCCACCCCTCAGCTATACTTACATCCAATCAGCTCCAGCGCTGGCTCGGCGAATGCTGTTCAGGGCCCCATGCATTGATTTCCGTGGGAGCGGAGCAGCTTCCTGCATCTGATTGGCTGCTCAAGCTTCGTGGAATCTTTCCTGGCATGAAATAAAACCCATCCCATAATAACTTGATGGCATATTGCTGCCTCTGTGGATAATGTGATGTGCAAGATCTTCTCGAGGCGGAGAAGAACATCCATGCACTCGTAGAGAATAAATCTGAACAGTATTTATTGCTTCATAAACGGATATAACACAAAACAGGGAAGACAGCAGCACCTGACGCGCTTAACTCATAGCGGCGCTTCATAGACATCATTATGTGCAAGCTTGCGAGCAGGGCCCTCTTTGCCTAGTCAGTTTGTGTTAGCGCTATAATAATAATAATTATAATATCCCTTTATACTTGTGTGAGCCTTTCTGCCTGGTGTTGCTTCTTTTCCATGGTGGTCTAGTGAAGGGAATAGGGATCTGGGGTCACTAGCACAGATCTCGTGGTGCCCTCCCTTGTGAGGCTGCTCATTCTTGTTCTTGTTCAAATTGAAAACATAATTCAAACATTCACAGTGTGAGATGTAAAAAGTATGTGAACTCCCTAGGCTAATGACTTCAACAAAAGCTACTTGGAGTCAGGAGTTAGCAAAACTGGAGTTTAATCAGTGGAACGGGATTGGAGGTATGTTTCAGAGCTACTTTGACATAAAAAAAACACTCAAACATTTTGAGTTTGCTATTATTAAGAAGGACCTGCTGATGTGGACCAGGCCTGGACACATAACTGAGGGGACAATGAATTCCCAAGTTTATCAGGGGAGCAACCCTAAACATCAAAGCCAATGGTTTCATGAAAAGAAAATCCGCCTTTTGGAGTGACCCAGCCAGAGCCCGGACCTAAACCCGTTAGAAATGCTGTGGAATGACCTCAAGAGAGCTGTTCAACAAGGAATATGGATGAGCTTAAGCAGTTCTGTAAGGAAGAATGGTCTAAGATTCCTCCTGAACGTTGTGCAGGTCTGAGCCACAGCTACCTGAAGCAACTGTTTGAGGTTACTGCGGTCAAAGGAGGATCGACCGGTTATTAAATCCACGGGTTTACTTACTTTTCTCACCAGCACTGTGAATGTTGAATGGGTGCGTTCAACAAAGCCATGAAAGATTATTATTATTGTGTGTGTGTTATTAGCTTAAGCACATTGTATCTGTCTATACTTGTGATGTAGATCAGATCACATTTTATGAAAA
Organism: Spea multiplicata; assembly: GCA_009364415.1. Lineage (NCBI taxonomy): Eukaryota > Metazoa > Chordata > Amphibia > Anura > Pelobatidae > Spea > Spea multiplicata. Next base: position 97,715 of record VKOC01016858.1, read on the forward strand.
AAATTGCAGAAAAAAACAAAACGGGTAATGTCAAAGTGGTTCACTTACATTTTATTGGAAAAAGGGAGAGAGAGAGACTTGCTGATATCTCATATTTTGTACAGCTGAGTGAAGACACAGAGCAAGGACCTGGGGATCAAGCGATCATTGAGGACATGGAGGAGGAGGAAGAGGAGGAAGAGGATGATGATAAGACGTCTTCTGTGCTGCCAGGTAAGAGCCAGTTACCGTTTTAGGTTTTTGCAGGTGTATATTTGTATGTGTTCTTGCTCTGCTATCTTAGCCCATACACAAGCACTACTTATCGTACTGCCTTGTGGCAAATAATAAAATGGCTCAGTTTTAATCACACAGTCAGACACTCAGACTAGGCTCTGGGGGATTAATATTACTGTATACAGTGCTAGGGTTTATTACTGTATACAGCTCTGGGGGATTAATATTACTGTATACAGCATTGGGGGTTATTACTGTTTATAGCACTAGGGGGTTATTACTGTATGCAGCGCTGGGGGTTATTATTGTATATAGCGCTGGGGGGGTATTACTCTATATAGTGCTGGGGATTATTACTGTATATAGCGCTGGGGGTTGTTACTGTATACAGCATTGTATATTTCTTCTTTGAGTTTGCTGGGATGATTTGAAACCCTACATTTTCCCCCAAACTAAATACTGTGACTCTGCGTCTGTGATTTGCTCCTTTATTTTTTGTTTGGTTTTCCAGACCAAGAGCCGGGTCGATACAGTCCTTCGGTGCGATTCAGCCGGACGTGCCTGAAGAATGTTTTCTCCGTGCTGTTAATCTTTGTGTATTTGCTGCTGATGGCGGTGGCCGTGTTTCTGGTGTATCAAACAATTACCGACTTCAGGGAGAAGCTGAAGCATCCAGTCATGTCCGTGTCGTACAAAGAGGTTGACGTGTATGACGCGCCTGGTGAGTTGTCCTTACTTGTAAGATCCCTAAACTGTGCCGCTCAAGACAATGCCCTGGTGTTCCTTATCCTGTTGTACAGCACTGCGGAATATGATGGCGCTATATAAAGTAATAATAATAATATAGAAAGACAGGACACCAGTGCCACGGTAGGTACCAGACACATCATTATCAGCCCCTGCATGAGCCATTAATTGCCTATGTAGACTGCGCTACAGTCATAGTGAGCGACCATACCGGAAGCACAATCGTTGTTTGTGAGCATAGCTATAGCGTATGAGTCTCTTAACGCCAGAGGTGCTTTATGGTAACCTAGTTATTCATTAAAGTGCACCAGTCACCATATAGATTCCACTTATGGATTGTATAGGGGAAATGTAAACTTTCCAGCATTTAGTTTTCCCCTTTGATGGCACAAAGATAAAAATATAGGTAGAGACAAATATGGCCACCTTGTGGGTTGTGAATGAGAGTCAACAATTGTTTAGATAATGTAGAGCTCCATTTTTTCCGTACCTAATTCATTGTTATAGAACATTCAGTATATTTGATTATTGAATATGGATTAGAGTGTATATATATATATATATATATATATAGACCATTAACCACTATAAATGACCCCACGCTATATTTTTCATGCTCCTTTATCGGAAGGCGGACGCACTTTTGTGGGCTTTTTCTTGTTGAAAGGTCACCCCCACGTTGAACGTGTTATGGACTCTATTACTTCCTTTGAACCTCTCCTTTTGTGCGATGTCTTTATCCTCCTCTTTTGGGCAGCAGGTGTATTGATACGTTGGCTGAACTCCATGTGACTCTGTACACCTGATAGGGCGGTGATACTTAATCTGTCTCTAATGCTTGGCAGCAGGGATCTCTTTTAATCATTTATATGTGATTGTGAGCTCAGTGGGTCACCCTGCATTACTGCAGCTCGCTCAACCCTTAAGAGACAGGTAAGTTTATACACTGAACGGAGAGCTGTGTTTCAGCTCCTTGACCTCACCAAACGTTATGCTGCAAGTAGAGCTTGTCCAGCCCTGTATAATGTATAGCTAAATCCGATTTCTTCAGTCTCATTGACCTATACATTATGCAGGGCCAGCTCAGCCCCTCTTACTGGAGAAACCTGCCAATGAATTGAAACTACAACTTTCCCGCTGCATGTAGTATATAGTTAATTATTGTAAATAATGAACATAGATTTCAGCTGCATTACTATTGCCCAGGAGGAGTCATATAAAAAAGTCAAATTCTATGTTTCTGCTGAGAATTGACCGCTTCGGCTGATTTTTTGTTCATTCGTTTCTTTTGTCTCGTGTCTCAGGTATCGCCCTCTATCCAGGAAAAGCTCGGCTTCTGAGCTGCGAGCATCACCTCTATGATCACATCCCGCCTCTGATAAACCCTGGCCAGCCTGCGGAGAATAAATGTGTTACCCAGAAGATCAACTACACGGACCCTTTCACCAACCAGACCATGGTAAGGAGCCAAAGTGCAAACATTGAGAGTAGAGGGGATCTATGTAGTTGTTTTCATAGTTACTACAAAAAAACCTTTAAAAATGTGTTTTTTAACCATTACATTAAATTTCTGTTCTTTAAAGAAAAATACTGTCTTCCGCTTGTGGCTGACAATCCCAAAATGTCCTGTAGAGGGCAGTGTCACTCGACTAAAATAAAGTTAGCATTTTTTGCATCAGAGTTAATGAATTTGATTTAAAAAGTATTTTTTTTTGAAACTATTTATACATTATCCCTCAAAATAAATAAAGGGGAACTAGAATGATATCTATCCTGAATACCAAGACTATCTTGGAAAAAAAGTTTGTGTATTTTTTTATACCTTTTCATTGGGACAACATAGAAAAAAAGGTGTAAAGTTACATACGTTTTCATGATCTCAGAAGTCTCTTAATCAGATTGAATATTAGGCAAATTGTTTCTGTTGGTAGTTGGAGTAACCTCATGCTGGTTGGGGAATACATTTAGTGTGTATATAATATATATATATATAGAGAGAGAGAGAGAGTAGATTTCTGAACAGCCCTGAATTACATTGTTTCTTCAGTTCACTTTGCTCGTTTATACCTGTAAATAACGGAAAGCGATCAGCATGGTGCGCTTGGAGCTGCTGAGCTTTCATTTCTTGTCTTGCAGAAGAGCGCCTTAGTCGTCCAAGGTCCTCGTGACGTGAGAAAGAGAGAGCTGGTCTTCCTCCAGTTCCACTTAAATGAAACCAAACAGGATTTCAGCGCCATCGATTACCTGCTCTTCTCCTCGTACACCAAGTTCTTAAAAAGGCAAGTGCTGGGAATGTAATCATTAGAGGCAATATCTCCCCGATGATGAGATTACGCTAGCAAATTACTAGATGGAGATTTTCCTTTGTAGAGCGCTGTGATTTCCCCTCTATGCCACTTTGTGAGTTAATGACGGGTACCAGTCTCCTCTCTCCAAACTGTCCTTATACTCCTGTAACTAGAAATCCTTCACGTTAGGTTCCTGACGTTTTATTGTATGGCCTATGCCTATAGATATATCATCTATCCTTATAGTGGATATAATGTAATATCACCTGACTTAGAGGCTTATGAAGATTTGGCGGTTAAGGGCAGGAGAATGTGGCAGCCCGTAACGCATGGCGTCAGGGTAAAACGACTAGAATAATAGTTTAATGGTTCAGAGGTCCGCAGCCGGTAGGGAAGGGGAAGTCATCCTCCAGAAGCTACACTAAAGCCAAGATACATAGGTAGGAACGAAGAAGCTGTAATTGAGCCATTAAAAAGCAGCGGCCATGGGCTCCCTGCACGGAGAAAAGAAGGTCAGGGCGACTTGAAGCCTATCACACTTGCCATTGGTGGCCATAAGAGTTCAGTCGAGGCATTAAGGCTGCTTGGCTGTACGAAGGGCCGGGGTGACCCTTGCTCTAAGATTGTTAAACTGTATCAACGGGTTATTCTCCTTACTGTTCGTCTTCCTACAACGACCCCGATGTGGAGAGGCCTTCACTGTCCAAGGAGAAAACCCAGCAAAGAGAAAATATAACGCCAAGAATACGAAGATATTTCACTGTAAAGCATCTTGACGACGGAGTATAAACTGGTTCCGATCTGTAAACATATATAGAGAACTCATTAGATGAATTACTACATGTGTGCGCATCGATCTATTCTTAATTAAATATCCACTGATCAATGAGCCTATGTCAGCGAGAGAGAATAGATCCCAGGCTTCAACGGGAAAAAAAACAGCTTGAGTCGGCATGAAGTGTTAAAAAAAAAGCGGCATTCTGCTCCATTTGGTGTTTTTAGGGGACATTTAATGCTTTTTACAGCTTCAGGCGTAACACATCGCAATGTTTTAATTTTTACTGCTTGGAAAATATTACTTTAATCTGCTCTCTGAGAATAACGTCAATATATCTGCTGCAATAGTAAAATGCATCCGTCTTACATCTACAGAGGGTGGCAGATAAATAGAATAGCCTCCCATCAGAAGTGGTAAAAAATATGATAAAACCAGGTTTTTGTCAACACGACCTACATTACTGTATACAGTGCTGGGGGGGTATATTACTGTATACTGTATATTACTGTATACAGCGCTGGGGGGTATATTACTGTATACAGTGCTGGGGAGGGGTTATATTACTGTATACAGCGCTGGGAGGTTATAATACTGTATACAGCGCCGGGGTTAATGCTCAAGGAGAAATTTATTTTCCCCCTATCATACTTTAAATATCACACACATAAGATTATATTATAATGACGGTATGAAAGTGCTGTTCCTTTATCTGGGGGATTACACTTGATATATTCACACTTTATTATATGTGCGTCACCGGACGAGCGTGTGGATATTTTACGTGTGTTTATATATACATACATGCGTACATTATATAGGAATGTAATCCAGACCTTCCTTTCCTCTGTTTTCTGTTCACTTTGTAAATGACAGTCGGCTTTTATCGTCTCGCATCGCTTTGTATCGCACGCTGCTTTCTTCCCATGCTTTTCAGCGTCGCTTCCCGAGTGGCGTTTTCTGGACATGCGTGTAAAAGGCATGTTGTTTATTTTTCCTGCGCAGTTCCAACCAGACGAAGTTCATGCAGGACTGCGAAGGCTCCTTCTCCAGCTGGAAGTTCTCTGGAGGGTTTCGGACCTGGGTTAAAATGTCCCTGGTAAAAACAACCGAGGAAGACGGAAGTGAATCAGTGGAATTCAGGCAAGAAGTAAGAGAGAATGCAGAAATCCTTGCTTCCTTTATGTGGTGTGAATAGTTAGTTACAAAAATATATATTATATATATACACATTAAATATAATATATATATATATATATGTCGCTAAATAAATCCACAGAGTGTAATTCAGTCAAATGGAAATTGTTGGTCTTTAATAAGAATTTGGTGAGTATCATCGCTGGGGCAAGACAGAGGTCCCTTTTTTATATTTGGTTTACGTCTAAAGAAGGAACCATTGAGTCCTTGAGCGCTTACATGACCATTTGGCCAATAAAGGACATCACAAACGTCTTAATGCTCATTATTGAAGAAAATTTGTAATCATTAACTCTTTCCAGACCAGCGTTGTGAACTACATCGATCGAAGACCCGTAGCAGAAAAGGGGGACCAGTTATTTTTTGTGGTCTTCGAATGGAAGGATCCTTATATCCAAGAAATTCAGGACGTGAGTGTGGGTTACCCTCCCTGAATGTCAGTTGCGGACGGGGTTTTTGACTTGTGTTTCTGTGTACTAAATGCTATCTGCGGGAGAGTATTTCATACACGGCCCAGTAAGTCCATTATTAACCGGGGTGGGATTTTTTTTAAATTAACATCACAGCCCCTAATCTGGGTTATTGTACCCAGCACTGTCCTTCGGGTAGAAAAGTCTCTACGACGGATCTTTGCTGTCAGGGTTGAACCAATGGACTCCGGCATCCCCTCGTGATTATTTATTATTTGATTATATTCCACAGCGCTGTACAGTGGGGTTTACTGACATAGGAAAGAACCTCGGTGTGGCATCCCCTACATGTTTGGTATCCTAAGCGTCAGGGCCAACCCTCTATATGGGCAAGAATTCAACAAGTAAAATACAATTCTAAACTCAGAATAACTTCCTCAAAAAAAAAATGAATTCTATGACCTCAGAAATATAAGGCTGGATATGATGTGGTTAATGCTGCAGCCGCACACGAATTACAGTTACTACAGAGAATGAGGAAATAAGCCTAAAAATAGTTTAGTTTTTTTAGTGAATAGAGAAATACTTGAATGTATATATAAATATACATTTATATATAATCTGCATGTGAATAAGGAACACGTGATTTAGGAGGCTGGAGTCTTATTTCCTTCTCTCTGCAGATCATCACTGCCAACCCCTGGAGTATGATAGCCCTGCTGTGCGGGGTATTTCTGGTCTTATTCAAAGCGGCAGACTTTGCCAAACTCAGCGTTAAGTGGATGATTAAACTTCGAAAGAGACACCTGAAGAAGAGAGTCCGGGAACTCAACCACATCAGCTGAGGCGGCGGCGGCGTATTACCTGGCAGACCGCCGGCTGAAAGAACAGGCGCAGCTCCGGTTGAAGAACAGGTTTCCGTCTCATTCCCCGTGACCGTGCTTAGAACCCGCGGGATTCCGTGTCAAATACTTGAATGAAGTTTCAAGAAAAACATTGATAGATCAGGACAGCGTAGATGGTTACGACCCAGTGTTCCAACGCCAGAACATCTCTGTTATTTGTAAATATAAGAAAGTCTTTCGTGTTGCAGAAGACGTTACGTCGGGGTTCTGACATCACCGGGCGATACGATGGAGGACGCGAGCCTTATCCCAGGGCTTGTCTGTACAAAGAAGGACTTCCAAGTCATGGCAGCTGCAGACACCCTGGATTACAACAATAAAACAGTGTTTGAGAAGAAAACAAAAAATAACCCCCCCAAAATAGGGAAAAAAAAGCTGTTAATGTGAAAAATCCCTGGGAAAAACTGGATCGCATTTGGACATTGAATTTTATTTTTTTGTATTAAAATGATATATGTAATTAAAACCACAGTCATCGTTGTGGTTTCTCATTAACCCGTTTTGTTCACCTTGCAATATGTAATTTTTGCATAATTAAAGGTGCTGTTCCACCTACTCCACTTGGGTTAACACTTTGGTATCCAAATACAGCCAAAACATAATAATCTCCCGTGCTTTTAAATGCCCACACCTTTGCTAGAAATATTTTTTTAATCAAGTAAAATTTTGCCCCATTCTCATTTTTTTATTCTGCCTTAAAAGGCACAAAACCTTCTCATTACTTGTATTCTTGCCCATTAAACCTTGAAACGGGTCTCCTAATGTTTCCCTGCATAACATATTGAAAAGGTATAAGTGGAACAGCACCTTTAAACCCCCCTCCACCTGCTCCAGCCCAGAGAAACACTGACGTTTATTATTTACGTTAGTATTTTTACAGGGCAGCTTAGTAGAAAGGGGTGTATGCGTAGTTACGGATTTAACACAAAAAAGATTTTTTCTTAAAAACCGCAGGCTAGAGGACTGCACCGGGATGCGGGTTCCGTGGGACCCGTCAAAAAACTTGCGGGTGCAGGCGGTCAGACAATCTTCCCGCGGGGCCCGGTATTCCCGCAGGGCTGCCTTCGCGTTGCTCCCACACAGAGTCTCTCTCTCTTGTTCCGCGCAGGAACCCAGCGGAGTCACATGAATTTACGTCACAAGAGAAGAGACGCTATGTGCGAGCAACGCGAAGGCACTCTTGCGGGAGTGTGTGCAGGAAATCTGAAGTTCAGGTAAGGGGGTGGTGGAGTTTGGTTTGTATGAACGGGTATGCGTGATTGAGGGAATGAATGAGTATCTGTGAATGAATGTTTGGGAATGATGTTTGTGGGAGCGGGTGGTAATGTTCAGTAATTCAGCGGGATTAAGAAAACAGTCCCGTTCAGGGCTCTACTGCAGACCTTCAGACTTGTGTTTTAATTTAACAACAAGTAGGAGAACTTTGAGTCAATTCCCAACAATGCCCGGAACAATAAAGTCAGTAACATTTCACAGCACAGAAACTTTATTTTGCCCTAACCTACACCTAAAACCAACTTTCTAACATTGCCAAAAAGCACCGGAATTGGTGGATAGAGATAGAAAAAAAATATCAGGTCTTCTAAAGTATGACAAATTACAATTTACAGACAGAGGGTTTAAAAGGAAAATCACACTACATATAATTTCAATCTGCTCAGAATTCCCAACAAGCAGAGCTAAGCAGGCGATGCAACTCATTGGATGTTCCAGTCTCTTTTTAGCTTTAGGTCCGACCTGGCACGGGATTAGAGCCCAGGGAGTTGAAATGTTCATCTTGCCTGCAACTGTCATCTTTAGTGAATACCCACTGGTGGAGATGGGTCAGAATAGCGCTAGCCAACTGGCTAATGTCACATTTTCACTGGGTAACAATTGACAAACTCGTAAAGATCATGCAGTAAAATCACTTGTTCACAGCAGATAACCTGCCCCCCCCCAGACACCCCTGAACCCCTCACTTCCCAGAGACCAGAACTGTGCCTTTGGCTGTAGGATGTTAACACGGGCTATTATGTTCCACACGTGGTCTTTATTTTTTCTGTACTGCCTTTAATGTGATTCTTTGTGTGTTGGTGTAACAGAAGCACCTGACCAGCCGACATGCGAATGACAAACATGCATATTCTGTTTTGGTTTCTCATTTCATGTGAAATAAACTGCACTCCATTAAATACGAGTCACTGTCGTGTTTGAGTCTCCAGGAACGTGTGACCTCAGGAGACTCCGATCATAAGCCTATTCTATGAATGTTAAATCCCCTCAGTGTATTAGCGTCTCCCACATCCGATGGGAGGTAGATGAAGACAGAAGAAACAAGTAGATGCAAGGAGCAGAGCTGCGAGAAGGGAGACAGGGACACGGAAGCGGTCAGCAGAGGAGGTAGGGAGGTATTGAGAGAGACTAAGAGTGGTAGTGAGAGAGAGAGAGACCGAGCCTTCTAGTTATGGGCTTTCTTCAAATGATAGAGGTGCAGAGTATGATGGGGACAATACGGTATTTAAACGTTTCTATTACATCCCCTCTCTCCTTTCCTCCAAGCCGTGTTAAGATCCCTTAGTCTTCTCTGATATTTTTATCCTACAAACCAAAAACCATATTAATCGCCCTCTTCTGAACTTTCTCCAAAATGCCGATGTACTGGAGATTGCGATTAGTAAGCTGGGTTCCATTGACTTGCATGGTTGGATGCAGCATCTGTCTTGAGGCGCCACCATCTTGCAAGAAGCCACACTTGTGCTCATGCTATGGTCACGGTGCGTATTGGGGGGGTGGAGGGTCATTGTCGCTGAATGCCTTCATATTGCCAGGCATGTCAATTGTCATAGGGTTGAAAAGGTTCTCAAAGAAAGTAGATGCTTTCTAACCTTCTTTACATCGCCCCAGAAGAGCAGATGCAAGTAAAATAAGAATGCAGTGGTTTGCCACTAAGCAGTTTTTGGGTTTAATTAGTGCTAATTTACACCAAAACCAAGAACAAGCACAGGGTAAAAAGACAAAATATCGAGGGGAGCCCAACAGTTTAAACACTCCGTTTAAACCTTTCTAGCATTTACCGCCAGCAACAGCTCTCTTCCTACAGTAAATACTATGTAGCACCATCCAATTCTTGATAAACAATTTAACAATAAATATTTTAATTAGTGATCATTAATGCCAGTTTGTTTACAGGTTAGTGAAAATATTTAGCAAATTGATATGCCAACAGGGTCACCAACACCTACCCACCATGGTCAGGACACAGATACCTAGACGGCTACATCTGCACGTTTCCCAATGATGTGCGCGTTTACAGAACGTCATCCTTTCCCTGACAATCTAAGCAGTGATACAAGTAATGGAATCTTACAGTCCCTGAAAGCAACGGTGAATACAAAGTGCAGATTCAACAGAAACCCCAAAAATATGTATCATACGATCAGTTGACGCCAATAGCTTTTATTGGGTCAACGCAGAAAAAGATGTACAAGCTTTTGGGACCGCTGCGGTCTCTCTGCCACCTGAAGATGTAACGCTGGTGTCGAAGCTTTCTGTCTCTCAATAAAAGGTAACAATTTAAGCTAAAAATATTTTGTCTTGGGGTGAAATACTATTGCATTTTAAGACCATTAATAAAAAAACAAACAAACCTGGTAGCACGAAGAAAAAAAAAAACTACGAAAGGATTTTTTACAGATTAAAAATAAAACAGAGAAGCCTCTTACCGTCTTCCGATTCACACACCTGGATGTCCAAGACTTCAGGCCAAGAGCAGAATTATTCAGCGGTAAAAGGTTGGAATGAGAAGTGATGTCATTCTATGGATATTCCATTTGAAAACGACTCCTGATGACCGCAGTATGTGTCGAATGTTTCACGCACGTTGCTGCTTCTTTTAAATTATATTTGATTTATAATTATTTCCAATACCTTGAGAAGTTAACTTAAAATGTGCCGAATCTCCTCATCATAAATCTATGTCTAAATGTTAAAATATGTACATTATACACAAGAAGAATGTACCTTATATGTAAACCATACCTGGAGCTTCCTAGGGGCAGGCTACACAGAGCCCTCCCAGAGGGAGTAGATCCCGGAGGGGGCGGGACTAGCCCCAGATGACATTAAATGTGTTAGGAGTGGGCGGAGACTTGTCATGGCTATACACCATGCCCCCTGTCTGTAGAAAGTGACCCGGAGGCTCAGCGCCCCACCCCAGAGGCTCAGCGCCCCACCCCAGAGCCTCAGCGGGTGCGCATAGGAACAGTCAACTTTACGTTCGATTCTGCACGATTATTCCTCCCCATTAAAGTCCCATTGAAAAATAAACCCAGTAATGTATACATTAATGTAGATTAGCAATGAAATAACACTTTTATTTTGCTCTAATAAACTGCCAAGTCATGTGATATTTTGTGCTACTTTCCCCGCTGAAACAAAACACTGGGCCGATTCTTTATGGCAATACTAATTAGAGCGCCTGGCTGGGTGATTAAGACCAAGTCATTTTACAGCCCGAGGAGAAAACGACAAAGGAGTCAGGGTTTCGTCTACTAAATGGGTATAAGGTAAGAGCGAGAACCCATACAAGTGGCTAATAATGCAAAAACTATAAAGAATAAAACCAAGTGGAAAGTCACAAGCGAGCAGCAGATTTTAATATATTTACGGTAAACGCTGGGACTGTTTGCAGGTTTGTTGCTAACTGGAGCTGAAGTAGGGTACATCTTTCCGCCCCATTTAGCAATTTAAAGTTGTTTAGTGTGTAATGCCAATGAAACCTTTAGCGTAAGCGAAAGCTTCTAATGCGCGTTAATGTGGCCCGGATGCCGATGATTAATGTGAAACGGCCAATTTACCAAGTAATGCATCAATCTGCATTTAACACACCAGACAGAGACGACGAGGCAAAATATACAGAGACTTTATTAAATGCTGCTTTAACCCAGAGACTGCCTTAAATTACATGACTGCAAGTAACCGGAATGGTACTTCCATAGAAATACTCGAAAATACTTCATCAACGAGAAGATGCAGGATTTTCATTTAACTCTTTTGGTTTTGTATTCAAGAAATACTGCATTTCTGTAAAATAAAACAAGGCATTTACAATGACGACCTACAAAAACAGCTTACAGACAATCATTTCATAACATTTTCCTGCTATGCCAATTCATTTTTTTTTTTACCATTTAACAATTTTTACAGGTCTGCAATTTTTCTTTTATATAAAGCCCGCATTTGCATCAGAGGGGATTTGGGAGTAGAGACACGTACCGGCCTATCGACCCACCGTCAGCCTGCCGCCATTAAAAAAAAAACCACCCCACCCCCGAACGGACTGAAAGACAGCCATATTAAAAGCTTGCTCATAAAAATTCTTTGCCACGAAATAATATTAATCTATATTAAAAAATATTTATATATATTTCTCACGCAATACATCTTTCCGGTATGAAAAATAATTGAGATTTAACCTGGGAAATACATTTCTATCCACCCCCACCCCGAGATTTAACCAAGGAAACCTGTTTTTTTCCCCCAAGAATTTAAAAAAAAAATGTGGAAAAATGATTTTTATCATGGTAAAATGTGCTACAAGTGTACCATATCAAATACGTTGGTGAAGTAATGGGTTAATCCCATGGTACAGCTCACAGGTTTCCTTATTCCTCTGCATACCCCTAGGACACGGCACAGGGTACACTTATACATCGAACAACCCTGAAAAGGGATTCTCCCTGATTTCTGTGAAAGAAATATATTGCGGGTTCCTGTAACACTTATAAGGGGAGGGGGATCTGTACTGTAAAAAATACACCCGTTTCAATAACACGCATTCAAGATAAATTACAAGAGGAGGAAGGGACCGCCGGTCGCACATTAACACGGAGGTTCGGCAATATCTAGGTTGATTTCAGGATCTGTAAGGCAGACAAACGTCAGCGGATGGACCACGGTCACCATGTCGGCACAGGACGCACGGCGTGGAATGTCTGCAGTTTATGACATACGGAGCGCTAGGCACCAGTACTTTAGAGATAGATCTTATGTTCATTGAATGAGCGGAGTCCAGCTATTCCATTTTCTCAGTGGTTGGGTAAACGCACAGAAAAAAAAATATAGTTTTGTTTTTAGAATTTATAGAAGAGCACAAAAAAACCAACTTAGATGCCAAACTAACCGTGACGTACACAACATTTACACATTTAGTGTCGCTGTACACCACCCTACACTATTATTGCTTGGATTGCTTCATGGAGAACAGTGTTTGTATCCAATGTTCCATTTTAGGGATTTGGAAATAGAAATGGCTGCGTGTAACTCTTTGTAGACAGATCACTTATAATATCTTTATACTATCGTGACAAACAGAAGGAGAGCTGTGAAACATGCGAGGTGTACTGAGCGGCTGACACTAGGACTACTAACCTCACTAAAATGCTTCGGTTAAAGGGATTCCAAGTCTGGAAAGTATCCCCAGCTGCCCCGGCTTTTAATAACGCAGCCTCCAAACATCACCCATTTACCCCGCGAGAACATAAGGGGATTGTCGACATTACAACCCATAGGCCAGGCACTTACACTGGGAACAAACACATAGGAAAAAGGTAAGGATCAGAATTTCTTATACTTGTCTTGAGGGGGGTCTTAATCTTTAATCTAGTCATTTTCTGTCACCTGGTATAAACTCTGCCTCATTTAATATATTCTGCGTAAAAAGACGGGCACCGACAATGCCTAGAGAAGTCAGCGAAACTATTCACGGGCCCAAACCTTGTATGGTAAGTTATCTTTCAAACCGGCATATGGTTTGTCATCACAGTTGTTGCGCTCGGCCGATTATTGTTTAATTAGTTTTTGGCGACGGTCTCTCTCTAAATACTACTTTGGCTTTTTAGCGGGGGGACTACCCGTCATCTTAAGACGTTACCTGAATGAGTGCATATGACTGGCTGCTGCCGGTCTCTAGCGCTGCAGGGCACAAAAACCTCATTCTGGACACAAAGCTTACTAACACTTCCCTGCCACCCACAATGCATTGTCTAATACTTAATGGAATTATTTGCATAGGCGCCCTCTACAATGCAGATGGCTGGCAGGGCTCCTACGCGTCAAGTGCGTCCACAATGGACGAGGCCGACACGTTTAACGTTACGCAGGCATTTAGCAAGCATAAAGGTTCAAAATCTGCAGAAAATACACAGTTTTAACTATGCTACTGTACAGATATGTATTGCTGTTCCTACTGGTATCAAACAAATCTGAAGGGCAATATTGTCATTTTTAAGCCTTGCTCTTAAAATACTAATTCCGCTGACCAGTTGTGATGGTCCCCGTCAGCACTGGAAGGGTAACAGATTAGACAAAAAGTACCTTACTTTTATTTATAGATAGGAACAGTAGTGACAGGAACCTTTAAGAATCTCCAAACCAAGGACTGCAGCAAAGAGATAACACATATAAAATGCAAAAGAAATGTACACAGCAGACTAATACATCTATGTGCAACACAATCAAAAAATATATATATATATATATATATAAACAATTCAAGTCATAATTCTCACCATTCCCAGAATTGACACTCATATTATAGGTTATAAAAATTAAATTTTCCCCCACTAATCATTGATTGAACATAGAAAAATCTATTAAAACAATGTAACACTGGGCTCATAAACCACAAGTATCAGCAGGGGGGGAGTAACCTGTTGCTCTGCAATGTGTCGCGTTTAAACCAGCAAACATTGAAAGGGTTAACCCCCCCCCCCACGGCAACTACCGGGGGGTCTGCTTCACACAGCCCTGCAACACATTATTCGCCTCCCCAAGAAAGGGTTAAGCCATATTGCAATTTTCCATAATCTCTGGATGAATAGTTGGTCTTAAAACACAGAGGATTTTTTTTTATTTTTTTTTGTGGTTTTCTCTTTTTTGTCAGAAACAATGTACAAAAGTTACTCCCGTGAAACAGAGGTGGTGGTCGTCTTATGGTTTACTTGGCACTTGTATTGTTCTGCAGGACCTGCCCGCTGAAAGCACTGTTCTGTTGTTCGGCCAGAGCCTTCTTCAGCTGCAGGTCATCGAGTCTCCTCCACAGTTCCTCCCGTTCCAGCTCTTTTTTCTTCTCTCTGCGGGGAAAGGACGCGATTAGTTTCAAAGCCATGCACCAACGGCAGACGAATGGAACTTGCCATTACCCGACACACCGGGGTTTATTCACTACAGGGAGAGTTTGCAGGAGCTGCGTTTTAACTCCCTCACTTGACCAATAATTATGTAGGGCCAACACCAGCCGGTTTCTGAGCTGGCCCTGTATAATGCATGATTCAAAGGGTCAGAAGACTACAGAAATCCCACTGCTTTAAGTATAGATTATACAGGGCCGGCAAAGCTCTTCCAATAGCAAAAAAAAAAAAAAAAAAAACCACATTGGGTCTCTCCAAACTCAAGACAAATGCTAGAACCTATTTAGCAGGTTTTTCATTAGCTTTTCTAGATGAGTAAAAGATTTTTCAAGTAGAAGTCAGAAAAAGTCATTTTTCACCATATTTCATATATTTTTTATAGTAAATCATATGATACGATCAAAATAATGGTATCTAAAGAAAGCCCTTCTAAACAAGTGCACCGCAGAGATGTTAAAACTCATGAAGGGTCTAAAAAATAAAATCAACCATGATCACGAAGGGGTTAATGACCCGTCACAGGATTTGCACGGTTATAACACCCAACCCACGTTAAACGGGTTTTTTTGTGGAAGCACAGCATAGAATGACATACTTTTGCCGCTCTGCTTTGTACGAGCCGGTAAGTTCATCAAACAGTTTCCCATTCATTTCCATTAGGGTTTTCAGCACATTGTATACCAGAGCTACAATAGTCCTAAAGAAAGGGGAGATTTGAATTAATTCACATGGAATATAAAACAGACTTGCATTCTTTAATTATATACATTAAACAGTTTAAAAAATAAATGTATATTCCGCCCCCACCCCGGTGTATGAGATACTGCAGTTATTTTCTCACTTTCTGCACTCATCTACTTTTTTACTTTAACTTGAAGTAAAGGCATTTGTTCCGTAAATGAATGAAACATGAGCCACGGTGCTTTTTTTTCATCTGACCATTTAATACAAAGCATTGTGTTCTTAAATAGTGGCCAATAATTACACTCCCTGGAGAAATCACATATAAAAGCACACTTTTTAGGACCCCACTAAGTACTTTCTATCTTGATGTGGATATATATTTAGCTAAGATGAGTAAGTAATAAAAAATAAAACTAGAGAATATACATACGGGTTCCAGTGTTCTTTGGAAATCTTATACAAACTACCAAACATGATTGGTAGAACTTTATCAATATTCTCCTCGATCAGGCTGAGAATGTATTCGTTGTTCCAGAAGTACAATGCTCTCTCTGCAACCTAAAATCAAAATAACCAATAAAACCTCCATTAAGGGGCTAATCTGTTGCAAAGTGGTCTTATCGCCATATCAACCAAGGAACCATCCCGCTGGTTGCAATGACCACATTATTCAACTATTCCTATATATAGTGGCTGATATAGCTGGGAGAATGACCACAATACCAACTCACAGCAGGCAGGGTAAATGGCCAACACATGGCTACTGTTGGGGAAGCCCAACTTGAGGCTTAAGTGGATTAAAGGTCAGATGCTGCGGACTGAAACCTGTTCACATACCTGGAAATGAGAACTGGAAACACACTTTGAGATTTGCTTAAACAGAGGCTCCTGGATCTTTTTAAACTGTGTTGGCTCTATGACATCCAAAATCTCTTCTATTTCACCTAAAAACATCACCTACATGGCAAAGAAGGAAACAATACATACATTAAACACTGTGGCAGCTCCAATTCGCTTCTGCCAACACCCATCTAGTACATTGTAGAATGAGGATCATGCCAGTCCCGAGACAAGTACACAATGTAACATTAGAAACATAATTCTGACACCTGACGAATTACCAGAAACAAATTGGTACAAATGTAAAAAAAAATGTGATGTAAAAGCAGGCACCGATACTTTGTTACCATACAAGTAACAATACATCTTTTTATGCAATGAAACAATCAGGAATGAATTAAAAAAAACAGATCCGCTGGGATTTGATTGCTCAGCATGCATGAGGCATTTAAGTCTGACAATTTAACAGGTAGATGCTTAATATTATATTAGAAAGACAAATATATTAAAGGCCAAACCTTAATACAAACTTACCTCTTTCTGGCTGCATGTCTTAGGCCAGAACTTTAGTAATCCTCTGATAACCTACATAAAAAATAGAGACATTGTTTATACAGCTCTCAGGGCTGGTTTATAACCCGTTGTGTTAACTAGCAGTTAACTGAATTTTCACAACCTCAGAGACCCTCCGTGCGCCTCGTTATGCCATCATTTGACAGAGAACTTCACTAAGGTGCTGTTGCCCGTGTGGAAGCCTGCTTAATGTATGCGGCCGTCAAGGCGATTTGTACTGCTCTGGCTACCCATTAATGCATTGTACATTAAAAAAAAAAAAAAGGGGAAAACAGGGGGTTACTGGTAAAAAAAAAAAGACCTAACCAGCATAGCAACCAATAGAAAGGTTCAATCAGCAGGACACATTTATTCTTGCAACAAGAACACTACTTAAACTTTGCATCAGGATCACTTCTTATACGGAACCCTCAGACTCCCAAAATCTCTTTCCTGCCCTTTGTCGAGACGGAGGGTTGACCTCGGCGATGTGCACCGGGGAGACTATAAGGAACGAGGGATTCTGCTAGGCATGAAAGGTGTGAGGAGGCAGCAACGCCCGTCATACGCCGCAGCTTTACACAACACCTAAAACCACCAAGAAAGTCTGGGACGATCTGCGGATGCAAACTACTTCCGGAACGCCATTAGAAAATAAGCATTCTTGTTTTCTCACGGTAGTTGCTGTGGTATCGGAAATAATTGGACACACGCATGGTATAATGCGCCTACGCAGAAGTACTTTCTAAGATTAGCACAGCGAGCTCAAAACATTATTATTATTTTGAACGCCCACTAAAAACGAAGGCTGCTTTTAATGCGTTTCATATCGTGAGCGATTACACTGTTGCTTTTGGCAGTTCTTCTGTCAAGGTGAACGCTGATGAGTCGGTCATCGGAATTTGTGAAGAAATCTCCGTTCCGGGACTGCCTCAGACTTAACGGGAAGGGATTTTTAGAGTTTAACTAATTCAGGGCCAAAGGACAGTGCTACTCACAAAACCCTGCCTTAAAAAACATAATCAAGCAGCGTATGGCTTCATATAAACGGCAGCGTCTAGAGATAAAAGGATGATGCGCTCAGTAAAAAGTCACGGGAGGATTCCAAGAATTCCAGCAGCAGACTGGTATCGGGTTCCCTGATTCTGTAGCAATCCGGCTAGACTTGAGCTCTTTATTTTACGTCATAAATGTAGATTTATATTTGGGAAATACCTCTTCAAACAATACTTACTGGTTCTGTGAGTGCTGTGTCTTTCTCCAGGAACTGGACCACGCAATATGCCAGCTGCAGAGAGAAGGAGGGGTTTTAGGGATTGCAGAAATTAAATATTTGAGTCTTTCTGCTGCCGACGCAGAACGCGATACAGAGGTGGACTCGGGACATTAAACCCAGTAACAACAACAACAACAACAACCATCCAAACTATTACTAATTTACACAACGAGAGGAAAAGGGGAAAAAAGGTTTGCAGTTCTGCATATATTTCCGTATTCTTGCAACGTAGCCCAAGCAGTAAATTACATTTTTGTCTCTTTGCTATTTTACAGTTTCATATACAGAGCTCCATCAGACCCTATAACGCCTTGAAAAAACTTGGCTTCTTCTTGAGGAATCTATAGATTTTGGATGAATAAAGGTCAATTTATACACAGAGAAATGCGTTTACTTCACGGTGCTTTGCACACAGATAAGAATTCCCTCGGCGCTGCATTAAACCAAGAAGGGCTGACATCACACCCTTTGCCTCAGTAGAATCTTTGCAGGGTTAGCCATGCGCAATACAATATTACAGCAGTAAGATGAGGCTTTTTCATCCGTGTAACTCACTGTTTAGTAAATAAGCCCCATGGAGTTTCCTTTGCTGCTTCCCAACAGCTGATCCACAGTGACCAACATTAATGAATAGACGAGATCCGGTTCACATGCACGGCGTCACAGAAATAGCGGACGCTCCCAGTGTATTCCCACCTTGCTAAAGCCAGCGGCTCAGCGTTTGCGCCATTTGTCAGGCTCAGCGTTTTGCGCCATTTGTCAGGCAAGGCTGCTGGTGGCAACTAGAAAGGGTTTCCTACTGAACATTTAAATTATTACTACAAATAGATAATGCTTTTGCATGATTGCTCCTTTAATTCCCAAAAATGCATAAGATTTTCAGAGAAATTCCCAATTTCTCTTTACTGAAGACACTGGGACGGCGTCGTCGCTCTGCGTGGAAGTCTGGAGAGCTCACCTGTGCGTGGAATAAAGCTAACCCTTTCGCGGTATGCATAGGTATGAGAACTTTCATGAGAAACTGTTTATGTTCAGCTTTTAATGGCAACGCAAATCCATTGATGATGCTAAAAAAGAAAAAAAGATGAAATAAGCATTGTTTCTGTGCCACTGATTCATATACAATCTGATTACTGTATTAAACAGAAGCAGAGGGTGTTAACGCCGTAACCTAAAGAAACACTGTATGAAATCCTATGTGAAAATATCACACGATGGGCTTGTGCGTGCCACGTTTAACTGGTTTTACTTATAAAAGGAACATCACCTTACAAGAGCAGTTATCAGAAGATCAAGTACAGCCATTAACCGGCCACAGGAAAGAGAAGCATCTGCTTCCTCAGCAAAGTCTTAGGGGACACTTTCCAAAAGGTCTAACAATACCCACTTGGAACAAACGCCGCGGATATACAGGTTGAAAAGGGACTTGTAAGGGGAGTAAACGTGAGCGCACAATCAGTTTACACACACCTATAAAATCTGTTAAGAGTCAGTTCCCTTTACGAATAAATAAGTGTGCGCGTGTGTAATATATAATTAATTATACACACACGCTTTAATAAAAGCACACTGCCTTGTAATGGAGACAGAAGTGTGCCATTAGACGGCTCTCGCTACTGCTGTCATTGACATCGGAGGCCGTGTGACTAAACAAAGTGAGGAGTACACTCCAGGCATCACATGAGCCTTGCATGCGGCCCCTTTAACATGGCACCTTTTTCGAATGCATGGGGGGTATGCAGGGTATGCGTTCAGCCAAACCTCTCCCCGCACGTCGTATACTCCTCTAGCACTGGCTTTTTGAACACTGCGCGTGAGGTTTTTACAGAAACCGCGAGCATGCGCAGAAAGCACGCCCACTGATTTCCATGGCAAGAATAGTCAGACAGCAGAAGAGGTAGTCAGCAGCAGAGTATTTTATCATCCATTACTCTGTAGAAAGGGTGTCCCTATAACACTACAGAAACAGAATATTTGCTTTTTGAAGTCTTGTATTGACACAATGAACAGAAATATATATAAAATTACCTTCCCAATATCTCAAGCAATTCAGCAACACCGTTAAAATGTTCTGTTTCATAAATAAACCTGTTAATGAAAGCAAAGCATAAACACGTCTGAAATGCATTTCTTAGTAATCTACTTCACACTAAAAAGGGACAAAGTCGGTCTAGGGGTCAATTTACCATCTGGAGACAGACGACGTTCTTACATGGCAAACACCAATATATCAAATATTAAAGGGACGCTCCACCCATCACATGCATTCTATAGTATAAATAGCTTTAAATTAAAAGGCATGGATTCAGTGTCCTTAACGGACCTCCATTCGCCTCGGTTATCAGTACCAACAGGTACCAAGGACTCATTTCCAGCCCATCCCAATAATGTTCTGTTGATTAATGGAACGTTTTCTTCAACACAATTATACATATATTTTCTTTTATCAAAAGTAATTTTTATTTTGCCAACTATTATGCTTATTCTGCGTAACAGTGAAAGCAATTTACTACCTGAGAAAAATGTTGTTAATCTGCTTCCTGATAAAAGCTCTCAGCCCGAGAAACTTCCCATATATCCGATGAAGAACGGTTTTCAGGAAGTCTCGTTCTCTGGGATCTTCACTGTCAAAAAGCTCCAAAAGCTGTTAAATAATAGGATAAAGGTTTAGCACAATGAAAATCAACAAAGGTATTAGATGTTATAAGTTGCGCGCGGAGCCGACTGTGATTTAGTTCTGCTTAGTGATCACGTGAATGGCTATTAAATGCCCTTTATTTCGCTTCAGTGATAGAATGTCATTGAACCCAACATTTAATGCTGAATTTATGGGCTGAACCCCAACCTAATGAGCCATTTGATTTAGTGCTTTTTGTATTATAAACCACAAGTAATAGATTTCCTTTGAGAGAGAAAAGGAACAAGAAAGAGAAAAAGGCAGGTTAAGTTCAAAAAAGAAGCTTAAAACACAACAATGCTAAGAACCAAGAGGCAAAGTTCTATGCCAATATGTATTTGTTAGAAAAACAACAGGGGAAATGTCATGGCATCCCACATATACCCTCACTTCCAAGAGATTAACATCAGAAGATAGCCGATGAAATAATCCGCCGATCCTAGTCTGCAAAGCAAGAGAGATCGTAGCCTTACATGGTGATAACCCGAAAAACTCTGCAGAGCTGCACCATAGAAAATATGAACGTTCTAAGGACGCTTTAACCTTCACTCAGCAATAAACATTATTAATATCATCGTATAAAGCCAAGGATTTACACACGACATGGTAACCTGAAATCAACAAAGAAACCAATCCAAGGGGAGTGGGGAAACACAAAGGGGTCTCTGCTTGCTAAATGGCGAGTTGGGAAGAGAGCTGTGGTTTTAACTCGCTTTACTATTCATTAGGAAGGCCATCACTGAGCAAAAAGATCAGCTGGCCCTGTATAATGCATAATTTAATAGGTGAAGAGGCTTTGGCGAAATCTTGCTAATTAAAAGATACATTATACAGGGCGAGTAGAGCTCTCTGCGGCAGGAGAAGTTCACTGGGGGAAGATACAACACAATTCTACCTTTAATGAATAAACCGCAAAGTTTGAAACGGCATAGAGGCACAATTAGGGCATATACATATCCTGTTCTATCATCTAAATTCTACATTGTTTTGCATCCCTATGTTTATCCTGTACACCTATCCAAAAGCACCCCTGCCATGGAGTTGCTGGCATACACCACAGATGGCAAAACTCACCCCGAACAAAAGCACTAGTGCTCTCAATATGTAACCCGCAATCATTTTATTGACAAACTTTCTGTAAGACACAGAGAGTTTCAATGTATAACAAACACAACCCCGGAACATCAGCGACCCCTGCCCTGACGTTCTTAACCGAGAGGATCAAGATAGTGAGGGGGTTTATCTGCCACAAACACTTAACAGCCACGGACTGCATGTTAATTGTCACAAGCAAACATAATTCTAAAAATCGCTACATTTGCTTGTAATACGCATCATAAAGCACTCGGTTTTATTAATGTAACACTCCTAGAAACACTAGTGGTGATAACTCTGATAACGAGCTTCAAATACTGCAACCAATGCATTAAGAACATCTTCCCCATTTCAACGACGCAGACGAAATAACTAATCTGTCACAAATAAAAGGACTGTTACTTATTACCTGTTGCACAAATTTCTGATCCACAAAGCGCTTGGCAATGCTGGGCTGGAAGTCTGGACTCTCCAAAAATCTTAAGAAAAATTCATACACCAGCTAGAAAACAGCAAGAGTATAAAAAAAACAGGTTAAGTACATCCTTATATATCGAATATCACTTTGCATCGATCTGTGACACTGGTGAACACACCTTCAGTAGCAGCTCCATATTTTTTTTTTATTTATATAATATATATATGATATATCTTCTATATGCATTCATTACATACAACATACATTTACTAAGATCAGAATTACAAAGATCTATTTCCAAAGACCGCGGCCAATAAGGTCGTTTTCCAAAGAAATCTATTGCATGGCTGAATTTGGAGAACATATTCCGAAAAGCATGAAAATATTAAATACATTTTCAGGGCCCCCTTTTCCAGATCATATACAGGAAATGGGTTTGTAAATGGGGTTTATATATTTTGTATGCGTTATACCTCATGCCCCCCTTAAAAGTGCTTTAAAAACTGCCACCCACAAAAACAATTTGTTCTCATAAAAACAAACATACAGAAAGCTTACTGAGGGACTTTAGGAAACTAAAGGCATAACCAGATCTACCCAGGCAAGATTTACTTCCCATAATGCTTCAGTGCAGAATGCCATAATACAGACTGCATTAACCGCCCGCACATCAGTCTCCAGCACGAGAAATTGTTTATGCGAACGGTCTAAAAATAAGAATTGGAAACACTACATGTAATCTATGATCATGTGGGATGTGACAGGACTAGGTTCAAACCACATTCACAAAAAAGCCAGAATATTTTAAACTCAAATTCCATGTCCTGCTTCCCCGTACACGGAACAAGTGAGGCGCGCTCCATCCCCTGAGCGCATCTGTGTTTTACCCGGATGCTACTGGATGGAGAGACTTGTGGCCCCCGGGTTGATTCATCCCCAGTTATGTTATAGAGCAAATCCCAGGGAAGAGACAATTTGGACTAAGTTGACATGAGGCAGGTTGGCCAACAGACACATGGCATGGACGGCCGGTCAGGGAGGCCTCCGTCTAAACACATCCATCCATGCCAACGCGGCCGTGCAGATACAATGTCTGCTGCGCATTGTTCCGGCAATGTAATAGAATTTGATGGGAACCTGGGAAAACGAAGTCAGACTCTTTCAGCAGAAACTCACATGGACGGTGGCGTTGAAGCCGCTCCGATGGCGCGCAGGGAACAGGTCGATGTTCAGAGACAGCCCCAGACTGATCCATTTTCTCCTTGACAGTCTTGGGAAGGACTACTAATCCTCAGCCCAACTCTCTTGCCCTCCCAGACCTTTGACTTAACACATCTCCCCAACACATACTTCACCTACTCCCCACTCCCCAGTGTGATTCCCAAAGGAACTATTCAGCACTTTACCGTTGTTGCTTGTTCTCCATCACAGGCAGATTTCATTGATGGAACACATTATGCCTGTGTATACTCGGATATGTTGTTGTGTTGTTTATTGTCGTGCTGTTGATGCAGTACGACTTGTGTGATATGTAACTTGTGTCTTGGAATCAACTCATCGTTTCACTCTGTAAAAGCTTGCTGTATAGGTTCACACAGAAGCCATTTCACCCCAAGCGGTGCCATGTTTATACTCATTTCAAAGAGGTTCCCTGCCTCGCTGGAGCCTAAACAGCGATTCATAAGAGTCCCTTAGATGTGCCCAGTCCGGTGAGCGGGAGCTTCTTCATTTTGAGGCCAACCGATAGAGAGTTAAGATCCACTGACGTATAATTGGGTTATGTAGTTAGCTAAAGGACTCCGGCAATCCATGTGACAGGCGAAGGATGCAACATCACGCGATACATACAGTTCTACATAAATAACTGAACAATGAGCGCTTTGTAACGCTCTCTTTGAAAGGATTCCACAGCACTTTCCAAAGAATAATAATCCGCGTTCATTTAACGATCAGCTGCTCCATACACTTCCCGGTGAGACATTAAGAACCGGAAACAAGTATTTTGGGTCTGCCAGGTAGATTTTATGGAATCTGGATATCCAACGGTAACTTCACCCCTCGGTGTACCATTACCAAGAAACACAGGTATTACGATTAACTGCGCTTCTAGCCGTGCAGAAAAAGTCGTTCTCACTGCATCCCAATTGTTACATATCAAATACTCAAGGATTCAGTGGCCAAGCCACACCACCACAGATCAAATGCCCCCTGCCCCTTCCCGTTTCCATCCTGCCCCTGCTAGTCGTCGTAAATCATTAACCTGAAGGCTTTTCATCCTCTCACCTGGTGCCTTTAAAATACACAGCTTGTTCTGAGAAAGGCACAGAGTTCCGTGAAGATATAATCTTTCATGTGAAAGCCGCGGACAAACAAAGGGGGACAGATTTCTGCCAGCCTTACTATCAAAAAAACAGATCACAGGGCAGAATAAACCTCACACCCTCAAACCCTCTTTATCATCTTCTATACTCAAGCATAAGACAGGATCTTTATACTTATTGACTGTAAATACTACAGAAATTGAATAAATCTGCATAAAAAATTATAGGTGAAACAACCCAAAATATACACCAATTGAAAAAAATATGCTTAAACCAAGGAGTTCTACACCTTAGCCATTGATCTGGTCTCTACTTCTGTTCATTGGAAATCTGTGCTCAATATATATATATATAAAAATCTGACTAGCCCCGGTATATCATTTAATATACATTGAAGCCCACCTTTCCCCTTTGGGATATAAGCGTCAGGATGAACCTGCATATGTATTAAAACATGTACAACTCTTTGTTGCCTCCAAACCATGTGAAAAAACACTTTAGGAAATTGTCACAGATGTTTTTTTTTAATCTTCTTCCAGTTTGTTAGTGCTAGTAGGTTAAAATGCTAAGGAACACAACGGTTTTGTTTAAACCTAAAATAACAAGAGTGCCGATTAGGTGAAATACCTGTATGTGAGGCCATGAAGCTTCTAACGTGGGTTCATCTTCTTCCGGATCAAAATCAGGGTTGTCGCTCGGTGGGAGTGTTCTAAAAATATTTGAACTTATCTGCCAAAAACACAAAGTATTGGAGCTTTCATTAACATACGTACTTAAAAAAAAAACTAAGCCATATAATCACCAGATGATCCCTGAAGGGCCAGACGGTTTAGCACCAAAGTAACTATACAATGCAGTAAAATCAACTAGAAAACCTTAAAAAAGCCCTTTCTCCCATCGTACGCAAGTCACTGAGTGTATTAGACGGAAAGACACCCTTTGAGGGAAAGATGGAGGGATCGCAAATACGTTGTATGGGAACATTAGTGACTTTTCATTAAGGATGCCGAGGGGATAGTAGCGGTAAAGGGGAAGAGGCTTTTTATCATGGTATACCCACACAAGAGTCTTTAAAACCACCACTCAATGTCAGCCTAAAGAACAAGATCTGATATGTGGCATGTAGAGGATTGCTGGCATCTATATCTTCTATATAATATTGTTTATTTTGCAGGTTTTATAAGCTCTTAACAGTGAATGGTCTCTTGCTTCAATAATCAATACAAAGGAGAAAAAACCCCTATGACTTAAGTTAGAAGAGGTAATGCCCCTGTATATCACTTTACAGATCTCCGGTCAGCCTTCACCGTATTGTGCACAGCTCTGGAGAACAGAAGGATAGAGACACTGGAGAGAGTTCAGGAGAGCTTCAAAAAATGGCAAGTGGTTTGAAGGACAGAAATCAGGAAAGATTAAAGGATCTTAAAATCTTGGATGTAACACAAGGCAGCTCTACTTTATTGAGAGGGTAGTAGATAAGTGGAACAGTCTCCCGCCAGTAGTGGTGGAGGCTAATACAGTGAGGGAATTTAAACAGGCATGGGATAGACAAGGCTTTCCTCCTCACTATAGGACCTGACCAAAGACTGATAGGGGCTTAAACCCCTTACATCAGGACAAACTGGCAAACTAGATGAGCCGAATGGCTCTTACCTGTCATCAAATTTTATATTTCTATACATTTTAATAAATGATAGATTTCACGTTCTGTAATAGAACCCACAATAGCAGAAAAAAAAATCAAACACTTTCACAGATATGTCACATTTGTGACTAGCAAATACATTAATTTGCCTGTATGTTTCATTTAGTTGCAGGTGCCTCTCCATTGAACACAATCTGATACCTAAATCACACTCTCCAAGGCCGTCTTGGTGCATATACCGGCAGGGCTGTTTTCATAAATAAAGGGGTCAGGGAAAGCACCCCCTTACCACCAGCAACATCATACCCCAGGCATGGGACTGTGCATTTTTCAGTCATCTAAAAAGGGGCAGAGAATGCAGTGAAAATGGGGGGGGTCCGAATAATCAGGTGAACTCCAAGCACCATAAAATGTTAAATCCGGAGCTACACTCGCAGGACCCAGGACCGAGCGGCTCCGCGGTTTCTCCTGTAATAAGGTTTTTACAGACTGTCATCACTGGAACTCAAAGCTATTAAGAATGATAGAAGGTAATGAATGCATGTGAGAGACTATGCAGGTGAAAGAAAGTCACGTGTAAACTTACCATTTTAACGATATCGGGGTAAGCGGAGTCTATGATCACGCCTCGATTCGTGGATACATATTCGACTAGTTCATTCAACGTGGCTCTCTTGATTTCCTTGCTCTTTAGGTCCGATACAGAGTCGATGAAATCAAACAATACACAGCACTGCTGCAGCTTCTGGCAGAACAGGTCCTGCTGATCATTCGACGGGGTATCTAATAAGTGCAAAAACAGGACAAGATTTAATTGCAGGTAAACAATGTTTAACAAAATCCATTTTTCGCAAAACATTGACAAACATTAAACCGAATCCAAAAAAAATGAAATTCAAGCAAAAGCTACACGTCCCAAGGATTTGCTGAACATCTATTTCAGTGGTTATGACCGAGGAGGGATGGGTAGGGCAGGACCAGCCGAGCAGCCCTGACGTTTTTAGGCCAGCGCCCGCACATTGGGTTTCTATGCCACGGCAGTGTGCAGCTGCGCTTATCCGGCATTCAGCCCCAGACCGCAAGGCCTACCGGCCGCTAGAGCAGCAGATCGGGTACGTACGGGATGCTATCGGCCAGAGGTCCAGCAGGCGTTGGCCCAGCGTGCCAGACGGCCAGCAGAGACCTGCGTAGGTAGCATGGTCTGCTAGATGTGGCGTACATGTAGTTATATCCATTTAGAAACAATAAGGCTCACTCACTGGACATGATCTCAAAGGAAGAAATTGATCTTTTATCGGACAGTCACATTAAAAATGTCGCCGTTTGACAACACTGCAGTCCTTTATCAAAATAAAGCAACACGGCTAGCATTGCTTGCGTCTCACGTGTGGCTGCTGCGAATGTCTCTTGCAGGAGGCCAGCACTATATGAAAAGATGTCTATTTCCAATATCACCCGGAAAGAAAGGCTGTGGATACCAGGAGATTCTTTTCCAGGAAACATAAAGGCATCTATAGAGACAAACACTAAAGGGGCAACCTCCGCATAACCTGAAAGTCAAGTTTCTTACACCCCAGATGTTGGCTTCTCTCTAAACTGCTTCCGTGTCATGACTGACACATACCATACATTTCA
This sequence comes from Spea multiplicata, assembly GCA_009364415.1. Taxonomy (NCBI): domain Eukaryota; kingdom Metazoa; phylum Chordata; class Amphibia; order Anura; family Pelobatidae; genus Spea; species Spea multiplicata. Next base: position 125,567 of record VKOC01016858.1, read on the forward strand.
GATCATATGTATGCTAGACATCCATGAAATGATGAGCATGTAGTTCTAAAGCTGCTGATAAACTGCAATCCCCCAGCAGCCCTCGGCCATTCAAGAGAAAAGCAGTTTGAGTGAATTCATGACTGCATGGCCATGAACGCGATCGCTGATCAACCACAATCCTGTCACGAGAAAATACGGATATATATACTTCACTTCAGAGAGCGACGCAACAATCCAGCTACTGAAATCTTTTATTACACAGCACAGCAGGAGAAACTCTGATGGAGAAACGTAAACAGGATCCAGACCGATGCGTCAGAATGAAATGTGCCGACGCTGAATTAAAGTCTGCTCGATATATTTGCCATTTGTGGGGCATCAACAGGAAGTAAATGACTGCATTGACTTCCCCCTATGAGACGACTCCCTGGATACGTTTTATTTATTGGGGTCATAAGTAGTATATAAACATAACAATTAGACTTACAGAACAGGTGAGGAGGGCCCTGCTCAAGAGAGCTTACAGTCTAGAGGGAGTTGGGATATTACACAAAAGGTAAAAGTGCCGCTGTTAGGGATGGAGCAGCCCCACTAGTAAAAGTATTGCAGGAGAGGGACTAGGAAAGGCGAGATAAAGGAATATGGGGGGGACATTAATGTGTAATGCTGTAAGCGTCCTTAAAGAAGTGGGTTTTGACGGATTTTTTGAAGGTAAAAAGGCAGGGGCCCGCTGGTCCCTAAATGTTAATACTGCCTGCCGAGTGGCCGCACGACCGCCTTTAATGCAGGAAAAAAGCCTGCCACTCACCTGTACGCTGCTCATGGTGCGAGCAGCATCTCTTGTTCTTCCCAGGACAAGCAGGCGGAGTCGCGTGACTTTATGTCACATGACCCCGTTTCTGCTTTCCTGGGCGGTACAAGAGAAGAACGCAGAGGGATGCTGCGGCTCCTGCAGAAGTATGCGAGTGGCACAGAGTGATCTGCAGTTCAGGTAAGAGGGTGGAGGAGATGGTATGAATGAGTATGCGTGATTGAGGAAGTGAATGAGTATCTGAAAATGATTAGTATCCGTTAATAAGGAAATTAATATATGAATGAGTGAATGAATGTTTGCGAATAATGAATGAATGAATACGTGTGCGATTGCATGGAAGTCCTATACTTCCATTCTGGGTGTTGGGCAGATCCTGTGAGTGAAATCTGGGTGCTAATCGGGAGGGGGAATTAGTTCACGAGAGGGTGCATCACATAAATCAATACTAATGGGGGGGGCAATACACAAGTGTGGGGACGCATTAGGTTTACTGCATTGGCCATGTTTTCCAGGACACATATAGCTTTTACATTCTGCTGGGAATGCTGCCCTGAAGTATGGAGAATTTATAGACTCATGGAAGGAACAAACTAGTCAGATATACATCCCCCATACTCCAGGGCAGCATTTTATCTATGCTGACGGCATCAATACACAAGTGTAGCAACTGGGGCTATTACACAAAAGGGGGGGGGCAAAAGACAACATTTTCTAGGCCCAGAAATCAGTAAGCAGAAGAGTGAAGGTTTTGTGTTAATCTATTTCAATCAGCATATTTTATTAAAAAGGATTAGTTGTGTTAAATTGTGGCTTCCGGCTATGACAACTTCTTTTTAGTGTACTGACGTACTCCCAATCACATTACATCAACATGTGTTCGAAAATCAGGAAAAGATGGGCATGGATGATGGGCCGATTCGGTGGCGCAATGGGCTACTTGACTAGACTTGCCCCCCCCCCCAGGCCGTAAGCAGCCAGCCCTCCCCTGAATAAAGGCACAGAGAAAGGTGGATAGGGCGGAGGAGAGCATAGGGGCAGCCCTTGAGAAATCTAAGCTTACATGAAAGCTAGAAATCAGAGGAGAGGATAGAAGGAGATCATTGGATGAGCGGAGAGACCGGTTAGGAGTGTATTTAGAGAGGAGTGAGGAGATGTAGGTAGGGGAACCGCTGTGAAGGGCTTTGAAATTAAGAGTCAGGGTCTTGAAATGAATCCTGAAGTGACAGGCAGCCAGTGAAGAAACCGACAGAGGGGAGAGACATTAGTGAAGCGATGGGAGAGGAAGATAAGTCTGGCAACAGCATTCATGGTGATTGTAGAGGGGTGAGACGGTTAAGAGGGAGACCGGCAGTTACAATAATCAAGGTGGCAGATAATAAGGGCATGGACGGGAGCCTTAGAGGCATGCTGTGTTAGGAAGGGACGATACGGGCTATGTTTTTAAGATGGAGATGGCAGTTTTTAGAGACTGAGTGCAGGGGGTGAATGAGAGGTCAGAGTCAAGGGTGACACCAAGACAGCGAGCAGGAGGAGACGGAGAGACGACGGTACCATTAACATTGAGGGAAACTGAAGAGGGAATTTTAGCGTTGGAGGGAGAAGAGAAGTTGAGTTTTGGAGAGATTGCGTTTCAGGAAACGTGCAGACATCCAGCTAGAGACAGAGGTGAGACAGTTACATGATGTGTGTGTGTGAGAGAGTGAGAGAGAGAGTGAGAGAGAGAGTGAGAGAGAGAGTGAGAGAGAGAGTGAGAGAGAGAGTTGAGAGAGAGAGAGAGAGAGAGATCGTGAGATGGAATGGTGAGAGAGAAGAGTGAGAGTGAGAGAGAGGAGGTGAGACGAGAGAGTGAGAGAGAGGTGAGAGAGAGAGTGAGGAGAGAGAGTGAGAGGAGATGAGGAGAGAGTGAGAGAGAGAGTGATTGAGACGAGAGTAGAGAGAGATGGAAGAAGAGTGAGAGAGAGATACTGGGAGAGGACAGACAAAATAAACATCTTGATGTAAGTTGTCCGTTTCATATATTGCTTAAGATTATGTAATATGTATTTTTTTTATTTATGGGGGGGGGGGGGGGGGACAAAACCCTACAGTTTCTACCCATGTAGCGCACTTTAAAGGAACCCTGCAGCCATTATATGCATTAAAGTTTTGTGGTTTTCTTTTGCAAATGCATGGTGGGATTCTGCAGAAACTCCCCATATGCATTTGCCCCATCGCCCTTTGGCTTCCAGCAGCAAAAAGGTAGGACTAAAGAGGAGGGCAGCCGCAGCAGCTATTTCTATGCATTTTAGAAGTACACACAATATGCATTCTTTAACGGGGGTGCCAAGGACATTAAACTGTCCCTTAAAGCCTCCACCCCACCCCACCCCCCGTTTCATACTTTTCACAACTCATAATCTAATAACATACACAACTGGCACATCGGACAAGCCCCGTCTCAATGTATTTCCCACCGTATCAGGAAGAGCCTTGCTCCTCTGTCACCCCGTATAACGTAACGTCAGCCTTCCAAGCCTCAGTTGATAGACTGCCTCCCGCAGCTCCGAGGTGATATCCCAGGTTGCTAGGATACAGCCCTCTCCGTACACCGAAAATAACTCTCCGGAGGTAAAGATAATATCACATTTCACATGAAATAAGAGCAGCCAAGAAACTCCAGAATACTTACCCCCCACATCATTTATTTTTAAACATGGAATGAATAATTGGGTGGCACAGGGCCAGTTTAATGAAAGCCCGAGTCCTTGCGCGCCGAATGGCAAGCTGCTATTACTGCGCCCGGCACAGAGAGAAACGCATTCAGCTTTCTCAAAGGAAAGTTGTGGGAGTCGGGGCCGGCAGCCAGAGATGTGAAGCAATGGACTCGCAGATTTACTTTGCTTTAGTAACATGAAAAAAATTTATTCAGACATTCTATTCAAAGACGGCACAATCCGCGACAAGAACGCAAACTCCTGCTTCGCTCTCAGGTGTATTATTGCGGTAACACTGCGTTGTGTAAAAACAACACTACAAATAAATACGCCGCTCTTGTGGAAGAGACAGCTAAAGAAACCAACAAATAAGCTACATGACAATTCAATAGAAAAAGAGACGGAATATTGGGTTATACTTTCTGCTTACAAACCCCCCCAAAACATGAAAGGGACCATCACAGCTCTAATTACCCCGGCCGTATTATTCCTCTAAATACAATTGCAGCACAAAGTGTAAGAGTGTCTTTCTAGCATAAAAAAACCTGTAAGAATTCTAAACAAGAATATCAAGAATTTTAAGTTCCACGTACGGCCATCCAATCAGACCTCCGAAACACGCCAAGAAAAGGAAGATTTAAAAACACAATGGCTTTTCTGACTCCTCATCATACTGCTATGAAACAGCTCGGTCTTAGTCACCCAGCTGGACCCTCAGCAGAAGAACGGACTTTATTAGCGTTGCCATAAAGAATCGCCCAATGACTGATAACAATGGCAGCCTCCGGGTCTGAACATAAAGGAAGTTTATTGGGATATAATGAGATCAAACCAGGTTTTTGTCAATGTGGACTGACATTACTGTATACGGCGCTGGGGGAGGGGCCACTACTGTATACGCGCTGGGGGAGGGCACTACTGTATACGGCGCTGGGGGAGGGGCCACTACTGTATACGGCGCTGGGGGAGGGGCCACTACTGTATACAGCGCCGGTAATATTTTTCTATGGGACTTTCCCTTTAAAAATGGTAACAAGTTGAAAAGTAACAATCACTAATTTATATTACTGGAAAGAAAACCTCCCAAAACGTCATTTAGGAAGGCCTCTTCATTTAACCCAATCATCACCCACAGCCAGTTAAATAATATATATCATATTTCTTTGTGTACAATAACTGAAGTCATTCAACAGCTTACAGATCCTCGGCTACTAAACCGACCAAGTGAACACGCGTGCCGCCAGCCGTCATGAAAGTTAATGCAAATATCTGCAACACGCATGGTCTTTAGTTCCCGACTCGAAAGGTGTGCGTTGCAAATGATATAAAGATGCATAAGTGATGCAATTGAGTGCGTCCGGCTGCGTTTCCATATACAATAAGACTCGTAGCAACATTAGCGCCGTACATGATTTCCTTTTAGGGATGTGAAAATTCTCTACTTTCAGAAAGCCTCACGTTTATAGTCGCTAATCAAATTCAATTTAATTTCTTATTAAGGAGTTTAGAAAGCCAAGATTTTAGAAGTCTATTAATAGTATCTCATGAAGATGTTAAAAACTAGATTCAGCTTTTTCCATAAAAAAAAAAAAAAAAAAAAAAAAAAAAAAAAAAAAAAACAGCTCCAAAAATACATAAAAAAAATTAATAATCGGAAAACTATAGAAACAAAAACTCTGATTAACCCTTACAGTTGAAGCCCCTTGCCATAAAGCGACCTTGGTAACCAGGCGCAGCGTTAGAAATACCAAACCAAAAACAAAGGCAGCCGTGGGGTATAAAGTAACCACACGGTGGGTCGGCTGCTCTTAGTTGAACAGAATATACATCTTCATAGGAAACATAAAATAAATAAATAGCGTCACAGGGCTCTATATGTTTTTACCAAACCCTTAAGGAAATGATTCTGCAAACCTTACTTTTAATACGCGGTGTAATGGCACAGAGTCATTAAACTGTACAGATGAAATGGACTCGTCTATATGCAGCGGAATGAATGATATTGTGCCGGGTTCTGCTCACACAGAGCATTCAATCACTTCATACAATGTGACAAACGATATGACCAATACATGTTCGGAGCAGGAGAGGCTTGGAAAGAATACGGATTGTAGCGCCCCCACATGTCACCGAGGCATGGCGTAATTACCCTTCGCCAAGCATCCCACCGACCATTGCCCTACGCATAAAATAACCCGAACTTTTACAATCCGATTCTGGCGCCAGATACGCCATAAACGTAACATTTGTGGCTCCTTTACAGATTCTCACTTTCCTGTCCCAGCGCGCACCTCTTCTCCCCATCCAATGAGCTCCGTTTCCGAGCTCCGTAACATGTTTTGTAACTGGCCAGAGAAGCTGGAAATAACGGTTAATTCTCAGCTATGCCGGTGTATCTGGACGTATTAATGTATATTTGCTATTTGTGTTATTTGCTGGCACCTAATAAAAAATAAAATAACCAAAGACTTCCACAGGCATAAATCTTTTATTCTAGTTATAATCCAGGTTACGCCTCGTGTCAATCCTTCCACCCATATACACCATACATCTATGGAAGCTGCCACCCGATTGCTGCATCCAAGCTGTATACATTTCCTTGGGCTAGATCATTGTTCGCTGTCTGATATGACCGTAAGGGTACAACGCATGTGCGGGTCAACCAACTACCATCCGGTAAAAATCTGCATCACGTGCGGCGATGGATCCCCTTCAAAACCGCCATATGACGTACTAAAACGTCAAAAGCCATAGCGCATGGTGGAACTTGATGGACTATTACTATACCCCGCTTCTGTTTGAGGACAGAGCCGACTGAACCCTGTTAAAAAGCTGTACAGAAAACTCAATGCTGTGGGCCCCTGGGCAGGGAGCCTTGAGAAAAGCATCGGCAGAAAGCATATAAACCAGGGAGTTTAATACCTTCTAGGAATTTGGAGGGAGGAGGCAGCATCAGCACCTACGCTGTAACCTGCACCGTCGCTGTTTGGGGTAGAAAGACTGTTCTTTGCAAAACATCATTAAATTCCAATTACGTGCAGAAGCGAAATAATGTCAGCAAGCTGAGCGGCCCCATTTACATTCCAAATGAGCTTAATCACGATTACAGAATATAATGGATTTTAGACATCATAGCTTCCCACAAACTGCAGCTATCGCTATTTACACGACGATATACAGGGGGGGGGGCAGAAGAGCAGCAGGTGTATGGATATAGCTAGATATACAAATCAATTCATTTACCCAATCTCCTAGCCGCCGTCCATTAGCGCCCCAGCAAGAGCACTTTCCTGACTGAATCGCCTTGAAAATAGTACCACCGAGGAGGCTGTGCACTGCAGCTCTGTTGCTGCTGCTTCTCCTAAAAGGTACTGCCTACAGGTAACAATTGCAGAGTAAAATATTAAACGAACGGCCTGTGCATGAATCAGACCGGTTTGACCCTCATTTCATAACTTTGTAGCCCGATTCTCATTAACCATTTCTTTAGAACAAAGAGCTCGTAGCCATCGTGGAACTACAACTCACACGATGCTCAGCCAACACAACATAAACACTACCCAAAAACCAGCTAGCTGGGAGTTGCAATGGTTTTAGTTTCAGTTGAGGATTAGCTTGTTGTGCAGTACGGCCAGCAGGAATAATGAAATGATTTCAGATGCTAATTAAGCTGGCTTGGAAGCTTTACAGGAGTAAACAAGGGGAACGATGTACAATGCTTTACTTTATCCCAGGATGCACTGGGCTCAGCCCCAGCGACTGCAATACACCGGACTCTGCGTGTTTTTGGTACCCAAATCTGTTTCAGTTCTAAAACAAAATATTCTGTCCCTGGTTCATAAATAGCAGGGCACCACTTACATGCTTACAATACAGCGTATAGATAAAAAAAAGCCAATATACTAAACTATGGTTACCTAACTGCTAGGGCTGCAACAACTAATCTGAAAAAAACGATTTTTATTATCGATCAAATGCTCTGAAAAATACCCCTCGTTTTATAATCCGACCCCAAATAGAGGTCGGACGGTAACCCCAAGATCCAGACCCTCTGCAGCACTTAATTTACTCTAAAGATTAATAGTAAATAAAACTATATAAATTCATGGGAATAACAGATTAGCACAACATCCTGGTAAGAGTTCAGCATGGAGGAGGAGATGTATAGAATACAAATTGCCAACAGGGGGTCACCTGAAGTGTATGGAGGGGGGGTATAGATGCCTTTAACAGCCCAGCCAGCGCACAAAAGGAACAGTCCAATGACCCAGACAGGATCCCAAAGGAAAAAATAAAAACCACATTAAAACTACTCTGCAAGTACCGTATTTGCTCGATTATAAGACAAGGTTTTTCCCCAGAGCAAATGCTCTGAAAAATACCCCTAGTCTTATAATCAGACCTCAAATAGGTCCGACTATGAGACTAAGATCCAGATCCCCCGCAGCGCTGCAGGGGACCTGGATCCTCCCGTCTCCCCACACACACACACACACACTTACCGGTGCTTCTGAGTCCCCGGTCACGTAGCCGGGGCAGCGTGTAGATGTCAGAGAGATCAGAGTTCCCGGCACCGGCACGGGGAATTCTCTCTGACAGACGGGGAAGGTCTGCGTGATGGACGCAGACAACCCTCACTGCTAGCCACACCTCCTTCCAGCTGCAGCAGAAGTTGACTACGCAAATCACGTAAATGTCTACACGCTGCCCCCGCTACATGACCGAGGAGTCAGAAGCACTGGTAAGTTTAAGGGGGGGGCGAGGGAGTGTTAAATGGGGGGCATAAGGCATTTCTGTAGGCAGAGTGCTCTATAAAATGCCTTTTAACCCCCTTAATGCCACTCTGCCTCCAGAAATGCCTTTTAACCCTCTATACGCCTCTCTGCCTCCTGAAATGCCTAATACCTCCCTATATGCCACTCTGCCCCAAAATATGCCTTTTAACCCCCTAAATGCCATAGTGGAATATAGGGGTGTAAGGTATTTCTGGAGGCAGAGTGGCACATAGGGGGGTTAAAAGGCATATAATGGTGCAAAGTGGCATATAGGGGGTATAAGGCATTTGGCAGAGTGGCAAGCCTGGGGGCAGATGTGCAAACGGGGGGGGTAGGTTGGAAAATAGAAGGAAATAAAAGCTAGGATTAAGAAAAATATTTTTATTTAAAAAAAATAGTTTACATAGTTTACATGAATTAACATTTACTGGTAAAAAACTTTTTTCCTACATGGTCGTCTTATATTCAGGCTTTTTTTCCCTAAATTAATATTCAGATTTGGGGGGGTCTTATAATCATGGTCGTCTTATAATTGAGCACATACGGTACTTAAATTCACTAAACAAGCCAATAAACCAATCACAATACTCTTATAACTATACAAAAAAGGAAAACACCCCGTGAATCTAAATATAAAAAGAGACAGGCAATGAAAGTTCAAAACATTGAAAAGGTCCATGAAAATCTAAAAGAAACAAATTATAGCTAAAGTAAAAAAAAATTCAACATCAACTTCCGTTTGGATTCATTTGTTTCATTAACGCTTGAGCGGATTCTTTACATTGTGTCGGATTTCATTTGCTGCTAAAAAGCCACTCGTCTTATCTGTTCTTTGTGTTATAAAAGTAAAGACGCTTAAAAAGTGTCACAAGAGTTGCAGTTAGACCGGTGCAGATCGTACATAGAAAGCCCAGGCAGGGGGGGCATTATTTAAAGGTGATAGTGTTCATTGGGGGTGTGATATAAAAAGATGTGGAGTTACATAAAGCGTTCAGGAGCTCGGAGTCCATCTTTTTCTATGCTGACCCAATAAAATATATCGACTACGACTAAAGACCCCAAAATAAATACAGCCGTATCTTTTACCTTAGATGTAGAAAAATATTTTGAAGGACTTCTCTCATCTCTGATCTCTGTACTCATAGAGAAGAAGCGTTTACTACAATTACAGAACAATGTACAATGAGGCCTTACGGAAGAGGAAACCCTCCTTTGGACTTCTTATCCCTGCATACAGAAGCATCTAGAAAATGCAGATTTTATATCTTCTCCCAATATAAACAAGCGATTCTCATCAAAAAGAAAAATTTTTTACAAGAGGACGCTTTACAACCTGATATATTCGCATTCCACAAATGTGTAGCCCTGATTACCTCGTGGTGTAAACCAGTGAAACTAATCAACAATGTAACACTTCGCAGCCTATGTTAAAAATACGGGGCAAATTTAGAGCCGATATGCAAAGTGCGAAGAACTGAGCATCAGTTAAAAAAAATATAAAAAAACTGCAAAAACAACTATTACTGTAAAGAAAGCGCCGACAGCCGCCGCGGACCCGATAGCTCGGTGGCTTATGTTCTACAGAAGAAGTAGAGGAAAGCGCGAGCGTTCGGACAGTAACAGCGCGATGCGGTCTCGTATATTACAGGAGGTGAGGGTCAGACAAGTCTTCACAGCCCCCACGCAGATAGTCTCACACATGCGCAGCAATAGCTTTCTGATGATTTAAAGGGGATTGTTACTCTTCATCTTGGTTCCTTCTACCAAACCCAAGCCCAGATAATTCAGGCGAAGTAAGCAAAACGACAGATACCAGTACAAAACGACAGATACCAATCCCTCCTAAATGAGGAAACCACTAGCAGTCCCAACAAGTAGTGATCACGACGTAGAAACCCGGCACAGGTCGGCTGACCAGGGCTCACAAATCAAAACAACGTCTAATGATTAACCATAGAACGAACGGCCAAGGAGACAATATCACAAGCGGGCAACGCAAAGGAACCGTATAGTCCTGCTGGCAGTCATGACCCGGTCCCTTAGAATCCGTGTCGTCACCTCCTATAAGCAGGATTTTGAGAATTATTCAGCCCCAAAGTATCAATCAATGGGTTTAGACCCGGTAACCAGCCTTTAAAACAAATAAGGTGCATCTGTACTAAACACAGATAGATGTGAGATGTATAAATACTTTGACTTGGGTGTAATAACATATGAGGGCCGCATTATAGAGTTTAGTAAAACAGACTCACAAGCGACCCTGTTGCATCAGTGTGGCAACATTTTGGTTTATTAATGTACTGATAATCAATTAACCGGTAAGGAGTGTAGATGGAAACACCCCGTTAATAAGATGTTATTGCCCCAGACTTTACACAGAAGTTATACTAACGGACTGATATTGTATGAGGAGATATGTGTGTGCTATATGTCTATAGTACACACAGACGTAAGATTGTGATATGACACACCAAAAGGAGACAAAGAAATCATCGCTGTCAAACAGCACTCACTGATCACACGGGGGGGGGGGGGGTCACGTTTACATGTTAACGTCACTATCACAGCCCTAAAGCTCCGGTGCAGCGCTTTGATCCGCCTGGGTTTGCCTTGCCGGTTTTACCACCGACTCACCAAACCTACTACCCTCGTGCTGAAAGTGGAACTAAAGCTTTACTGCAGCACAATTTGTTTGGTTTTGGTTGAAGCTCTGATAATCCTGCTGATTGGGGCTGAGAGTCTTCAAAGTATTTTTGTCTCATTCACGTAAAGGGGGGGGGGTTGACATGTGGTCCCTGTAACGAAGATAGTGGGGCATTTTTTTGTCATTTCAATAATATATTTTCGTTATGGAGGAATAATGTTAGTATTAGGCCGGATACCCAGGAGTTTAGTATCTGTGATTCTCCGTCACACACACTGTATATATAGCTTATTTTTGGGTGGTTTTATATGGCTATTTTAATTATTTTTGCATAAAGGTTTTGTTTTATACAGAGATTACAGATATCTTGTTTCTAATATTAGTTTTACTTGTTTGGGGGTTAACCCCTGCTGTAATTTTCATTGGACATTCTCTTAAGTGGGTTTTATTTCACCTGTGACATTACAATAACCTTGCACGTCAGCATGGATCAGACAATTGTCTCAGCAAGCTGGCAAGCTGACCTCACAACCGATCAGACGCCAGTATCGGGGGATTTCTGTTTTTTATGTTGACGTAGTACATGCAGGTACTGATTGGAGGTTTGAGTGCCATCAGGTATTGAATATAAACTAGCTTTCATACACTGGATTAAGTATTTACCTTAAAACATAAGAACAACCCTACTCGGAACAGAAAGAAGTCTATAGAGAAACTATATTAGAAAAGACTAAGTCTCTGATGCTTAAACCACAGCCGCACGGCTCCCTCTTGTGTATAATATATATATTTTATATATATATATATATAATATATATATATATATATATATACACACACACACACACCAGGTATATATATATATATAGCGCTTCATAGCATGTGCTTTGAGTACACGCATGTCTGCTGCTCTATACATAGCACACAGCGCCGTTCGGAACGGCATAGGCCCAGGAGCTCCACTTAAATGTAATCATTAGTCTTGTTAGATCTCATTTGTCACGACACGCTAGGAACATCTCTGATCCGTGAAGGTAAATCTGAAGCCAGCAGTCAGGCACACAATTCAATTTGGGGAGGGAAAAAAAAAGTAAAGGGCTCCACCTTACAGCCAACGAGATAAGATACATGAAAAAAAGGGGCGGCTCCGTACAAATCACCGGCCTGAAACTGTAAATCCAACCAGTAGACATCTGCCAGATAACAGCGATATTCCTTCAAACACCGGACAGCCACGCAACGTTCTAAAACCCTACAAAGGAACGTCACCGTTTATAAATCAGCAACTAAAGTCTCTAATCCTGGAGGCCAACAAAAATGTTTGGCTAACCCAGCTTGGGCACAGGCATCCTGCCAGGTTGCCCCCACCCCTTCCAGTGGGCACAGCCCACACGCCAGTGAATGCCCCCCTCAAAGCCTTCCAGTAGGCGCAGCCCACCCACTAGTGAATTCCACCCCCCCAACGCCTTCCACCCACCAGTGAATTCCACCACCCCCCCCGACGCCTTCCAGTGGGCACAGCCCACCAGCCAGTGAATTCCACCCCCCCCGCCACCTTCCAGTGGGCGCAGCCCACCAAGCCATGTGAATTCCACCCCCCAGCGCCTTCCAGTGGGGCACAGCCCACCAGCCAGTGAATTCCACCCCCCCCCAACGCCTTCTTCCAGTGAGGGCAGCCCACCAGCCAGTGAATTCCACCCCCCCAACGCCTTCCAGTGAGGGCAGCCCACCAGCCAGTGAATTCCACCCCCCTCACACCTTCCAGTGGGCGCAGCCCACCAGCCAGTGAATTCCACCCCCCTCACGCCTTCCAGTGGGCACAGCCCCCCTGCCACTGGCCCTCCCCTCACACCTTCCAGTGGGTGCAGTCCACCTGCCGGGGATATTTCTAGGTAAGTTACTAATCGCCTAGTGATGTGTAACGCGCTGCTCACTGGATTAGTAAAAGAGCCGCTCCCGCCGGGTTCCCGCGGAGTGAGCCACGAGTTATCTGCCATACTAGCTGCGTCCCTCCCCCCGGTTACCTTTTAGCGGGGGCAGCGGGGTGAGCTCAACCGGGACCCCCTGCCCGCGGAACTGGGACGATCCCTGCGAGCGCTTTAGCCTCTGTGCTTTCCGCACCGACTTCCGCGTGAAGCCGTCCACTTTCTCCGCCGCCGAGATGGCCGACATGGTGAAGGCGGGCCCCGTAACACTGCCTGCCGCTTGCCTTCTCTCCCCAGCCCGCTGCTCCGTGCCCTCGCGGCGGCCCCGTCACATAGGCCACTTCCGGGAGTTGAGGGCTACTTCACGGTCTCGGAGCTGCACTCGGGAGCTGACTATGGGGTCACCGACAAACTCCTCGTGAGTGTACCGTGAAGACAGCGAAGTTGCCAACAGCAAAGGAGTGGTGGATGACAGCTGCGGCCGACCGGCGGCGGCAGTCCTGCTCCTCCCTCCCACAGACACTTTCTTTCCCTCAGGAGAAGGGAAGGCCCCTTTAGGTTCTCTGGGATGTCTCGGCCCGACCTGCCCGTGTCATTTTCTTGTCTGCTCGCAGATACCGGCGCCTCACAACTTTTTCCTCAGAGCGCGGGCTCTGCCATGGGGCTCGTGCAATAGGCAGAACCGAGGCGCGCGCTGCAGCTTCAACCACACAAGTTCGGCTAAGGCAAGTCCGAGCGACCTGTGGCGGTAAGTGTGTCCCTGCACCGAATGCTGTGCGAGCGACTGATTGACAGCCCGCTCGTCCAATGAGCAAGCAGAGCACGACGTGACGTCAACCAAGACGCAGAACGTTTTTCCGCGTTTGGAGCTGCTGCGATACTTTTCTTGCCACCAGGGGGCGCAAGGGGCGGGGTTCACAAGCAGACGCCACGACAGAGCAAGGTAAACTTAGCAACCCAAGGAGATGTAGGTGCGGTGATGCGTCATTGATGGGCAGCCTAGCCAATAACAAACGAGAAAAATGAACCAATGAGTGCGCTGCTATGTAAATAAGCGGTACAATTTTCCTTTTGAAGTAGCAGAACGCGGTTTCTCTCACAGATGTGAAGCGCGGGGCGGTATGGGGTGCAGAAGAATGTGGTGGTAATAAAATGCCTGTGTATGGATTTTTTTTTTGAGGTGCTTCCTATTAGTTTGCATACAAAGAATGTATTTTTAGGCTAACCCTTTTGCATATATGTTAGGAAAAGTAATAAACTTAGATAAAATGTATATATAATGTTTAATGTACTTTTATAGGGGTCAACACAGAATATAACATCGACCAAAGATTTTGGAACCTCAGAAGTCTCTTCCTGAATCCCGAAAGCTTATGTAAAGTTCCATCTTTTTCTGCGTGGGCCCAATAAAAGGTATCCGCTGCAACTAAAGGCCCCATCCTCCTTTGGGCCAGTATAATATATCATTTTATAATATATATTATAATATGTATAATTTTATATATATATATATAATCTTCTCCCTATACTAGCAAAACCTGCGTTATAGGATCATAATTCTGCGAATACATTTCTTTTGTGTGTGTATATATAGAATGTGTGTTATTTTTCTAAATTTTTTCTCATAATTCCATTTTCTTTCTCTTTGTGATACTTTTTGGGGATTGTATACAGACGGCTGCGTCTGAAGGAGCAAAACATTTAAGTACTTAAAAGTACAGGAGGGAAGTATGGTTCAAAGGAGGAAAAATGTTAGAACGGGAGGCCATACACTAACGCAATAGCATCAAAGGATTAGACTAACGTGAGGTAGTTTTTCATTACTGAGAGCGTTATAGAGAGGTGGCAGCCTCCCAGCAGAAGTGGTAAAAGTAAATACAATGAGGGAATTTAAACATGTATTGGACAGGTGTATATGGCTCCTTAATCTAAGGCAAGACCAACGACTGATTAAGGTCTGAGTCGGCTAGACAGGCCAATTCTGGCCCATTCTGTTCTCAGGTTTCACATCGCGCCTGAAGCAGTCTTTGTAGACGATTGCTGATGTTCACATTTTGATTGACTGTAAAGCTCTTACTCCCCAGCAACCCAGATCAACAATACTGATAACGCAGGAATTCAGCTCACTCCTCCGGTCTGAGATCTGTTACCCTTCATGTAAAAAAAAAAAACCCAGAAGAATTGTAGGTAAAAGCCAGATAACATCTGAAAAGCCTATGTTTAAATGAAACAGACAACATCAAACTGCAGGAGGTGTTTGACAGGTGCCCCCCCCCCTAATATAGGATCGCCCTGCTCTACCTACACCCTGTAACAGCATGGTTCTGGGGTTTATTCACCAAAGAGAGAGTTGTAATCTCAACTCCCTCACTTCACTATTCAGCAGCAAGGACAAACACTAAAACGCTGGTCCTGCATAATGTATACTTTAATAGGTGATTTAACTATACGCTATGGAGTTGGCCCTTCGTAATGTACAAGGAAGTCAAGGTGCTGAAGCACGACTGTCCCTTTCGTGAATAAACGCCTTTTAATTCAGCATTAAAGCACTGAATGCACGTTCATATTTACCCCGTCGGGACACCAGGACGGGCTATTATCCAGTAACAGGGCAGAATCAAAGCTCCTTTTAGATGTATTAAGATACCAATGCAGTTTCCTTGCTGATTGAAGCAATTCATTGGTTGCTACAGTGACCAGTTTTACAACTTGCTCTACTACAGCTCTTTATAAATCCCCCACAATATGTCTATTATTAGAACACAGAATCGGGGATCCAGGATGCCCCGGCCAGTGCTCAGGTGTTCTGGGGCCCTCTGTGTGATACACGTGTATCATATAACATGTTCTTTAATATCAGCCGTGTACACACCAACTGATGCCTATGCATTACCTGCTTTGTATCTGTCTTCGGAGTCATGTCCTTGCAAGATCATTGTACAGCGCTACAGAATATGATGGCCCTATATAAAACAATAAATAATAATAGTCTCATTCCTGCTTCTAGGTGTAGAAGCACACTACTGTTCAAAAGTTTGGCGTCACTTAGAAAGGTTCTTGGTTTTGGAAGAAGAGAGACTTTTAGTCTATCTATTGTAGCCGGCAATGGCTGATTTATAATGGAATATCTTCATAGGGGTACAGAGGCCCTTTATCACTCCCATCACTCCTGTGTTCCAATGGCCCTTTATCACTCCCATCACTCCTGTGTCCCAATGGCTCTTTATCACTCCCATCACTCCTGGGTTCCAATGGCCCTGTATCACTCCTGGCTTTCAATGGCACGTTGTGTTCACTGATCCAACTTTGAAAGGCTAATTGATGGTTAGAAAACCCATTTGCGATTATGTTACAGCTAAAATTTGTCCTTGTTTTCCATGAAAACAGGTATATATATATATATATACTGTATATACAAATTATTTTATAACAATAGAAGTTGTATTTTATCTTTTTTCTCCCAAATATTGTCTATTGCATATGTTTAATTATTTCAATACATCTACATTACTTAGTTGAGGGAAGTTCATGTTTTTATAGCTGTGTATGTTTTGCTTTTCAAATAGCCAATTTTCACTTTGTGCCAAATCGACTAATCCCAGAATTTAACAGAAGATTCATTTGTGGATCAAATCACGACGGGGAGATTGCATGTCACCATACCGTGCGTATCCCCCGTCTCCTGCAAATTGTCGGAGTGATTTTAAGTGGGATTAAACCCACAGCAACACGTGTCGGAAGTGTAATGCAAGTTACACGTCACTGGAATGTAACATGCAATCCATTGGGACCTGCCGAAACCTGTGCTGGTAACGGGATCAGTTAAGTTCCCCCTTCAGGAAACCTTTGGTGATTACCCATAAACGTATGGCACCAAGGACACATAGAAACAAAGAATTTGATGGCAGATACCATTTGGACCATGTAGTCTGCCCTTTATCCCTGCTGTAAACACTCAGACCTTGGTTAGTCTTGTCTTAGATTCAGGAACCGTATGCCTATCCCATGCCTTAGAGTGTTAACCTCTACTGCTTCTGCTGGGTGGCTGTTCCACTTAATGACCATCCTCTCAGTAAAGTACGTTTTCCTTACATTACATCTAAATTCAGTATATTAGGATAGGGCATACGAGTCCCATCTAACATGCAATTTTAATAGCGTTATAATTAACAGTTATAAATTGGTGAATGCTTTGAGGAATTATTCTCAAATTATTATATACGAGGAACCTCTCCATTTCTAATGTTATTCTACAGAACAAATGTTTGTGGAGTATGTCTCCCTTTAACCCCTTAACACCTTCGAGACGTTCCATGCCATCATGAAAAATTGTGCTTAAAAACCTTGCATGACTTCAACGTGATGTCACTTGATGATTCCTGCTGTAGGAGACCATTGCTGACTCTCCCCACACAAACACCTGTAAACACGGGACTTCCTATATGAATAGAGCCTTGCGTTTACACTATATATGAGCATTGTATACCCTATACTATGTGCGCTATATTTGCCAGAAAGATATGGGAAATCTATACATTTATTTCCAAACGCGCAGCGCTTATATGAGTTCATTTTCGTCACCCTAATTATTTTAGTGACAATTATCACAGCAAAGTCTTACATACACTTTTCATATTCTGATATATTAACGATACTAAATGTTGGACTAAACGTGGTGTCAAAGGAATGCCCCATCATGCTTGAACAAGTGGCTTTAGCCAGTGCTGAGCACAAATCATCTTGGTTTTGCATGCTGTTTAGGTTACTGATTCCTAATTTTCAGGGTGGCCAACAGGATCAACGGAGACATGATCTGCCTGGAGGGTGCTGCACGAAAAGGGCATATTGACCAACCATGCTCAGTAATAGCCAAAATGTTCCCGTGTTACAGAGGACTAGGGGTAAAGTCGTGTACAAAGGGACTGGAATGTGCCTCGAGATACTTGGAAGGTACCCCTAAAGGTGTTTTTTTTTTTTACTCCTCTGGCAATCCCAGCTATTAAAGTGGTATTTATGTAAAACAGATATTACCCATTTCTACACACAGTAATTATAATTAGCTTTTATTTCTTTAGCACCAACAATTTTCGCAGTGCTTCTTATAGTCCGTACATTCAAAGGGTCTGACAAACCTAGAGCTGACAGACAAACTGATACATTAGGTAAAGGCCCTGCTCACACATTTGGCAAATTTAAATAAATGTATCATAAAGGGTTACATTTAAACATATAAATGGTAGCATGTACAACCGTAGTGAGGGTGATTTCTTTCTTCTGTTCTACCAGTCCATGCTAACATCTCTCATCAGATGCGAGTACGAACGTGCTCTCATACCTCCGTCTCACACGTCAGTGGATACAAACAAATGTCCCATTAATAACACAAGGAACTGGAACGTATCATTCTTACTATATTTAAGGAGGAATTCAATCACGTGTTTGACAACTTTCTAGAGAAGTTTGAGGATTCCCAGTGCAGAGTGTCGGGTGGGGGGGGCTGTTTACCATTTACTATATCCGAAGAGAGACATTCATTTCCAGCGGGGAGAGAAATTGTTTTCTTGCTCTGTTTACATTTTTATAGAAGTTATGGTGTGTAATTTAATGTAAATGAAGCTGCCTCTGCCTCCTAAAATGCCTGGTCCCAAATGTGCCATAAGAGCGGGGTGGACACCAAGTCCCCTTCTTTTTTTTTGATTCGGGGGTCACACTCCATGAGGGATATGCAACCCCTTCCCTCCCTGCTCAGAAGGCCAGCAGGAGAGCTGGGTCTTCTTGGTTTATCCCCACAAGGGTTGGGAACACTGAAATAATCAATATGGGGGGGGCACTCAAAAGAGCTACCAAACTCCTTTGCTCACCAGAAAAAATCTCCCTGTCCAGATTGGCATCTTAGTTAACAGTTTACAAACTCAATATAGAAATGGCTGGTAATACTTAACCAACAGGACCATTTTAAAGTGGACCCGTTACCTAAGACAACTTGTACCACAAAACTTCCCTGGAGTGCACATTCCAAACACGATGCTTTGATTCTTCATAGGATTCTAAAAAGAGATAAACTGAGCGGCCAATCAACAAGAGGTGTTTTCTGGGAAATATTAAAAAACATCTTATACTGTAGAGAGGTTTTTATGCTCGATTAATGAGGAAGTTCTGAAAGGGGCGGAAGCAGACAGAACTGGGTGGGTCTGAACACCACCCGCCCACTCAGATCACAAATACCGCCCCTGAGGATCTTAGATGCCCCGAGTGGAGTCACCGAGACAAATCCAAGAATGGGTATTTCTTTAAATTACAATTCTTGTAAGTGTTTGCTTTGTAAACACCGCATCAAAAGGAAAAGCCTCGGGGTGGAGTGCATTAGTTTGCTTTTTTCTTGTAATGGCATGTGGCCAACTCATTAATACATCATTTAATATTTCATTCATTTGTTTTTGTAACACAATAAATTAAGACCTTGGGTTGTGTAGTATGGGAATAGCTTAGATACCCGCGGATGCGGTAATAGACATTCATATCTTTCTTATATCAGCGATAGATTTCTCACATGGTCGTGCAAGCGTGTACTTGTCTGGAGACGGTTCATTTGTTTAGACAAGATTATATTGATTCATACCAAAAAGACATGTTCTGGGAATACGAGACATTCCTGATATAAATACAAAGTAAATGGATTGCATAGGCTTTCCTTTACGAGTGACAAAAGATTAAACATAAACAGGATTTTAAAAATGTTGGGATATTAAAAAGAAAAGAAATATGAAGAGTTCCTGTGAAAAAAAAGGAAAAAGAATTGCCAAAAATGCAATTCACAAAGCCTGCAAAGAAGAGTTTTTTTTTTTCTTTCTTCTTGGCACATTTTTGAAAATTGGGTGAAAAAAGTATTTTTCATCCCAGCCTTTCTTTGTTTGTCAGTCTGCGCAGCATACATCAGATTATTAAAGCAATATATATATATTATATATATATATATATAATTTAAAATAGAAATGATTCTGTATATTTTAAAAGATGTTACAATTACTTTATTATAAGTATAGTTAACATGAGAACAGAACCAGAGT
Organism: Spea multiplicata; assembly: GCA_009364415.1. Taxonomy (NCBI): domain Eukaryota; kingdom Metazoa; phylum Chordata; class Amphibia; order Anura; family Pelobatidae; genus Spea; species Spea multiplicata. The sequence continues at coordinate 145,467 of VKOC01016858.1, forward strand.
GGCATCATGTATTAGTGGGGAGGAAGAAAGACTCGGTGTAAACATAGTGCTGGAACAAAGACGCACACAACAACCACAGGCAGAACAGAACGGAAACATCTCATTTACTGGTAACTGGGCTGTGGATCTTATATTGCGAAATATGGATTAATGTTCATTTGAAGAGAGCCCTTTATTCTGTTACAGTTCACTTATGTACTCAGATGCAGCCTTGTATCCCGGTAAATAGTAAACCCATTCATTCTGTAAGCCGACTGTGTTTTGGGCAAATACAGTACATCATATTACCGTGACCTTTCTTGCCTCCGAGTTGTCTTCGAGTGTGTTCTTGTCAATTCATAGATACTCAGAGCTATTAGTACATAATACCCAGTGCGAACCAACTAGCTCATTAAATCTCTCCATCTCCAATCTAAAAGAAGTTGTTTATCCTTTAATGGAAAAAATATATTTTCTTTCTTATACATAAACCCCAGCGCTGTATATAGTTATAACCCCCCAGCACTTTATAGAGTAATAACCCCCCAGCGCTGTATACATTAATATAACCCTCAGGGCTGTATAGAGTAATAACCTCCAACGCTGTATACAGTAATAGCCCCCCCGGGCGCTGTATACAGTAACCCCCCCAGCATTGTATACAGTGATAGCCCCCCAGTGCTGTATACAGTAATAACCCCCAACGCTGTATACAGTAATAACCTCCCCAGGGCTGTATGCAGTAATGTAGGTCAAAAACCTGGTTTTGTCTCATTTTGTTCCAATAAACTTTCTTTTATCTGCAGACCTGGAGGCCGGCATTGCTGTCAGTCATGTGATACTTTGGTTGGCTTTCTCTGCACAGTCACCACATTCAGCTGATGCTTTACGGCAATGCTAATTAAGCCTGTTCCTCCACAAACTTTTAGTCCAGATAGGTGATTGAGACTGAACCTTTCCATTCTTTACCACAAGCAGTATGATGAGGGCTTTAATAGATAGAGGTGAGGTAACAGAGAACACATACCTGCCTGAAAAGAATAATTATATAAAAATCAAACAGCACCGTATTTTTAAAAACATATTCTTAGTCTGATACCCATAATAAAAAACCGTGGGAATTCTTCTGTAACAAGTTTCCCTAAACTGAGTACCAGAGGGCTGTGTGATGCATAGCCACATGTTGCATATACATTAAACAGTTAAAGGGACAGTTTAATGTCATTGGCAGCCCCAGTAAAATGCATATAAAGTACTTTTAAATGGATTTTTAAAAAAACAAAAACCAGTAACCTGAAGTAGGGACTGCAGCTGCCTACCTCTTCCATGGTCTGTCAATTCTTGTCACTCATAGGCTGCTTGAAGCAACCAATCAGTAAGAACACAGGCAATACCCCCCCTTGTCCGCAGTGTTAACTGGGCCAGAGGCAAAGGCATATGGGGCGATCCTGCTAAATTAAAAGGGACCTTTCAGCTGTCATGCATTAAAATACATATGATGGCCGAGTTGTCCCTTTAAAGGAAAATAGGCCGATACGTGTGTCATTATTTGTGATCCTGTCTCTATTTTTTCGTTAAACCTCATAGCCTGGACTGATCTTTTTTGTAACAATCAAACATTCTCGGTGAACATTAACTCAAAAAAGGGAAAACGGCACGCCTGACGTTACTGAAATATGTGTCTAGCTGCTTACTTTGTACGGTTTCGTTTTAGGCTTTTGCCGATTCATTTCACATGACTGGGCTATTTATAGAGGAGTAAAAATTGCCCCGAGTCTATTCGAAAAAGTCCAATGACCTGGATTTTTTCTCTCAGTTGATTTAGTCGTGCTCTGGCACATATATCAGTAACAATGTTTTTTACACTTATTTATAGGCGCAGCCTCGATAAAAAAAGAAGAAGTAAAAGAAGTGTTAATAAATCAATCTAAGATCAGAATGAAGCAGTTTCATGATGGATACATTTGTAAATTGGGAAAAATAACCGATGAAGAGAACAATTAAACAGACGGTTTAATTAATATTTGCAAAATTGGTTCATTAAAAGGAAAAAAGTAATTTTACTTACCTGCTGATGATGACTGCCATCACCATCATGGTCTTCGCTGCAGAAGCCAGTCTCTGATTGTATAGGTACCGACTGGTGTCCAAAAAGCTCACTTTTACTTAAACTATTTTTAATTTAAGTAAAGTTTGTTTAATCTTAAGAGCCCAAAACTGTTTAATTCTACTTGCAGCTTGGTACACAGCACACTGTCTAAGTC